>OMKI01058044.1:12294-53645 GCA_900302315.1 Phycis blennoides | reverse complement strand
AGCAGTTTCGTCCCCAGGTGCTAGGTTTGGCTCATGACCATAGCATGTCCGGTTATTTAGGTATTAGAAAAACCTACAGCCATATCCTCCGTTATTTCTTTTGGCCTGGACTTAAGTCAGATGTTGTGAAATTTTGCCATTCATGCCACACCTGTCAGGTCTCAGGTAAGCCAAATCAAGTGATCCCTGTAGCTCCATTAAAGCCGTTGGAGAGCCATTTGAACATGTTATTGTAGACTGTGTGGGAATGTACTGATTTTCCAAGTCTGGAAATCAGTACATTCTCACTGACGTGTGCTGCGACCCGTTACCCTGAGGCTGTCCCTTTGCGCTCATTAAAAGCTTGTGCCATTGTAAAAGCACTTGTCAAGTTTTTCTCCACATTTGGCCTTCCAAGGCGCATTCAAAGTGACCAAGGATCCAATTTTATGTCAAGTCTTCGCCCAGGTCATGTCAGAGCTAAATGTGAACCACCACACTTCCAGCGCTTATCATCCCAAGAGTCAGGGTGCATTAGAGAGATTCCACCAAACTCTGAAAAATATGCTTCGCAAATATTGTACTGAGACAAATCGTGAGTGGGATGAGGGATTGCCCCTTTTGTTGTTCGCTGTGAGGGAAACGTTACAGGAGTCGTTAGGTTTCAGTCCAGCCGATTTGGTGTTTGGCCACACCGTGTGTGGCCCTCTATGCCTGTTGCGAGAGAAATTCCTCTCAAACAAAACTAGTTCAAGTGAAAACATTCTGAACTACGTTAGCTCCTTTAGGGAGAGACTGCATCATGCTTGTGATTTGGCCCGTGATTCACTCTCCACTGCTCAGTCCAAAATGAAAACAAATTTTGACAGTGTTGTGCAGCGGCAGTATCGTAGCCAATGGGTCTAACCCTGAGCCAACCGTCGTTTTCTCTGATCACAATCCACTCGTGTTCCTAACTAGAATGCAGAATAGCAATCAGCGCCTCATGCGCTGGTCCTTGTTGCTTCAGGACTTTAATGTTGACATTCGTTACAAAAAAGGCTTAGACAATGTCATGGCCGATGCGCTGTCTAGGTCTTAATGCCTCAAACATTTCCTGTAGGGGAGGAAATGTTTGTTCTTAGGTGGGGGGGTGTTATGACCCAGGGTCATAATTTAGTATTTTTCAGTGTTGTGATTTTTCTGTGCTGTTGTTCCTCCCTTCCTGATGAGGGTGGTGGTGCTACCACCCTTAGGGTCTCTCTCTCTCCAGGTGCTGTTCCTCCCTGCCTGAGGGTGGTGCTACCACCAATGGTGTTTCTCCAGGTGCTGGTTGCCGATTGGTGAATGGACTGGTGGAGCTGCTATAAATGGCCGCCGCTTGAGACATTCTCTCTCTTCTCTTGACCCTACTCCCAACTGCACCAGGCTTTGTTGTAGTGTGTTGTGTTGAACTTGTGCTCGGTAATGTCTGCTGAGACATTAGTTTAGCAGTCCAGGTAGTTGTAGGGGTGAGTAGCTCTTTTGGTTTGTCTCCTTTTCTCCTGTTTATTTTATAGGAAGTCAGGTTAGAAACCTGTGATCTTTGTTTTATTTGGTTTTGGTTGGGTAAGTTAGTTTGGGTCAGATTGTTTTGTTGATTGTTTTGGCCCATGCTCACCCTGAAGCTCAATGCTACCATTTTTTTCCTCAATATTGAATAAATGAACTTTTGTTGGACTGCAGCTCTGTGGCCATGGTCATCCTTGGGAGTCGGGGAAAGAGGGGAGCATCCTTTAT
The DNA here is from genome assembly GCA_900302315.1 of Phycis blennoides. NCBI lineage: Eukaryota > Metazoa > Chordata > Actinopteri > Gadiformes > Phycidae > Phycis > Phycis blennoides. The sequence goes on along the minus strand of OMKI01058044.1, from coordinate 51,908 downwards.
GTTCGGTTCCCCTAGGCCGGTCATAACACTACTGGAGAAGTTATGAAACCGTTCACACAAAGACTGAACATTCTAAAACCCCTCGTCTGTTTGGTCTGAACCAGCCTTAAGGAGGCAAAACACTGCATATTAATATGTAACAAATTCATATGCAAACTAGCCTTTGTGATCTGAAAAGGAGCACATCGATCCCCACTTCAGTTTACCATCACATTACAATGCATTGCAATGGAACGTAATCAAACTTGAATTGGAACAGGGATGTCCTCTGGGCTGTGCATGAGGAGCCAGTTGATGCATTGTGTTCTTGATGGATGTTGATTTGGTGGTGATTACTCAGTTAACTAAAGGTTCTTGTTTCTGCCACTCACTGGCTCAGGTTATATTCTATCATTATAGAAAGGATCACTTTAGGAAGATAAAACATAGTTTTTTTTTTTTTTTTTTACCTTTCGCTTCATCATGATCTGTTTGTTATTGTGTCCAAACAAGTCTATGGGTTACGGCTACAAAGTTTTCGGACAAAATCCAGTTTTCTGGATCAATCTCACAAATCCTTGTCAGCAAAAATCCTGTAGACCAAAAAATATTGGAAGAGGCTCCAGGTTGAAAAATCCTGCAGTTTAGGTTTTTGGTCTGGAGTTTTTTACCTATTTTATTTATTTTTCATAAATAAACAACATAGCCAGAATAATGTTACTTAACAACTTAACAAATTCTAACACACACACACACCCAGCGTCACCATACTGCACGAACAAACACACACAATCCTTACCCTGCATCATCATTGTTTCCCAGTGGGAGCAAACGAAACCAGCCCTGCAGCAGAGGTGTCTTGTGCAAGCAAGCAAAGGGGATTTCAACCTGTGAAATAATACCCGTAAACAGGGAAGACCAAAACACATCAGACCAGAGCAATCGACGTAGCAAAACAGGAAAGCATGGTTCCATGTATGGGTTATCATCAGATGGATTTTACTGGTCACCTTTCCAAGGAAGTCATTCTTGCCCACCATGTCCCAGTCCCAGACCTCCAGGGTGACCGTGGCCTCGTCGCTCAGCTCTTCCACCTCAAGATCCAGCTCCAGGTTTTCTCCCCAATGTGGGAAACGAGTCTTCTTAATAATCTGGAAAACTCAAGGCACGTAAAATCAATACTTTCTCCACATATTCTCGCTCTCTCTCTCTATAAATACTCTATATGGACTATATATATGTATAGTACTGAGTGTGTATATATACACACATATATATAGAGAGAGATTAGGAAAAGGGAAAGAAAATCTGTTTTGGGAGGGTAAAACACAGAATAACAAAAGAAGAAAAAAAGAAGGGACCAATCTCAAAAAACAAGATTTTAAACAAGCACTGGCGACTGTCTGCATTATTTTAGGGCATTTTAGCAGACGATTTTGTCCAAAGTGACTCACAATCAGTACATTTGTGGGGTTTGGCATGTGGAAAGTTGGAGGTGGGGATGGAGCCCCCAACCCTCCGGTTGGTGGACGACCCGCTGTACCCACTGAGCTGCCCCCCCGGCATGGCCTCATACTGTATGACATAACTGACATGTATCACTCACAGAGGTGTCCGCACTATGGTTGTTGACGATGACTCTGGCGAATGGATCCGAGGTTCCCGAGATGTCTCTGGGAGCCAAGTCCCTGGTGCATCATGGGAAAAGGATTAGAACACTCAACTTTTGATTGTTGTTTGTTATTGTCTATTGTTATTGGTGTTTGTTGATTGTTTACTGTCGCGCACCAACCACTAAGACAAATTCATCATAGGTGCAAACCTACTTGGCAATAAACATTGACTGACTTTCTGAACACTACCTCATTATTACCAACTCTGATGAGCCAAAAACAGTGACTGAGTAACAGATATGGTGGGGATGGTGGGGATGGGAATGAAAACATTCCCCACACCACGTCATAAAATTTGCTAAACATAATCATAGCCCACACAAAAGCAAGCCATGGCTGTCAGGCTTGCTAACTCCTAGCCAAACCCATGGATGGGGTGGGGCCAGCATGGGACTCACAGATGGAGCTCTGAGCAGTGAGGACTGTAGTCACATGACTCAGGAGCTAACACAGAGCACTGAGAGTGAGGAGGAGGCTGGCAGGGTGGCGGTGACAAAGTGAGAGAGCAGAGAAAAACACAGAGCAGCCTCTTCCTCACTAAGCAGTCGGCCCGCAGGCTGGCTTGCTGGTCATCTCACACGACGAGTTGCAAGATTTGCTCAATGATCCAACTCCATCAAGCACTCGGTTAAGTTGTGTAGCAAAGCACACACATTTGCAAAGGATCATTTGGTGGTTAGGGTGTAAAAGGGGCTCAGTTCAAATCCAAATATCCAGAGTCTATCTGTAAGCATCCTTAAGCAACCGGCCATAGCCCTACCTGCTCATGAAAATATGTAATCAATCTAATATAAATGTCTATGTCTAAATATTAGAATAGCATATTCTACAAATGGAACCCCTTCAGCACTATCTCTGAACAAGAGAAGCATTTTCTTCATATAACTAATCACTAATGTATGGACAATATATATGTGACCTTAGCAATATGTGAGTGCATATTTTCTAGGTCATTATGGTCACACTTTAAATGGCAAGTCAAATGTATGAAATATGTAAAAAAGGGTCAAATAAAATTCCACATTACATTACATTACAACATTTCATGAAACAAAATGTTATTTATGGGACACACCAAAAGTTGGCCTTCACTCAGCAACATCTACAATAACTACTGAGTGTGTGCTAAAAAATGAATTGACTGAACAGTTTCACCTGAATGCCAAGTATTACAGAACCTACAGCTTGAGGCTCACCTGGCTCCTATGACATGACAACGCAGGCAGATCTTCTCTGTATCTCTGTGTAGCTTAAGGCCCAGGTGGATCTCCCCCTGGACTTCTTCATCTGGGTCCACCCTGGTCAGGTTGACCCAGCTATCCAGCCCTAAACAGATCACAAGACATCCAAGCACTATCACAAACAAAACATTACAAGTGATAGGAATTGATGGAAAAAGGTGGAAAAGGTAGAATCATTTGTCTATGAAATGTGTCCAAACCTGAAGAACCCCATTTTCAAACCCATATGTATATATGTGCCATACCTTGGCACAGATGTGACCATTCATCTCAAATAAACAGCATTTTTTTGCATGGATGGCATGACAAGAACTCCAGACAAAAAAAGCCATAAAAGCACAAGCAAATGTATGTCTGACATGAGCATGACCCTTCAAAAAAAACTAAAACTAAAACTAAACATGGAGTTAAGAAAAACAAACAGGCATTGGATATGTGACAGATTATTCAATAACTTTCCCAGAAGGTCAGACTTTAAAAATCTAAATCAGTCCTACTAAATCACTGAGACTTGGCTTCTCTCGGTCATGGGATTCAATCTGATTCAATCAATCTGTTTTAACCTCTGAGCTCAGACAGAAGGGTCACGTGACCTGCACTATAGACACCCATGCAGTTTATTCAGAATTACCTTTAGCTTGGGAACCGATGGCTTCTTTGCTAAGAGATATCTTCCCTATGACGTCATCGTGGCTGAAGCAAAAGATAAGGTAAATGAGTGATTGGCCAAAAGGATGTGTTGAACAGAATTAGCATAACAACTGATGGGTTAAGATGGACATGAGCAGAGATTAAGTTAAATAAAGAAATGCCATCTTTATCCCTCAAACAGGAATGTTCATTGATTTGGCAATGACAAAATGGAGAGGGTTTATTTTTCTGTCAAAACGTACATGGTGCTTTAACCTTGCGGCATACATCAGTGGTAAAACAACTCACTCAATGGACCATGTTAGCCACTGTCCTAACATCCTCATTTACAATTAATAAGAGCAATGGTTGTCACAAAGCTACCCGATGGTGTCTTCATCCATGACGTAAAAAGACAGAGAGTGGAAGCCCATGGGGAGATGCAGTGTGTACTCTTCACCCCAGAAGGGATTCAGGTTCTTCCATATTGTGGCTGTCCTAAAAAGGTATACAATGTTAGCATCATGATACTCTATTCTATCCTCTACTCCTCCCTTACACTTAAAATGAAAAAGTAAGAGTAACTTAAATAATTCTGCTTCACACTACCTATATTTATTTCATCTATATTTTGCATTGATATCTTCCACCAATTTATTCCTCTCTGCACGCTCTGACACCCACCCCAATGTATCCCAATTCTATTTGTTATGTTATGATCCTGTGAGGGAACGGCAGCGGTTCTGTTGCGTTAGGGAACATTATTCTGTGTAAAGATGTCCTGTGCGCCACACTGCTCTCTTGTGCATTAACAGTTCATACATAGATCCATATACTGTAACCAGATTGGTGTGCATCTTACTCAGTAGATTGGCACATACAGTATGTGTGAGAAGCATGTGTTTTCAGTTGAAAACCAGAAACGTTGGCATATTATTTAGACATGAAACAAACCATATAGTAGTGCAATAAAGATGCTTCAAACAGCTAGCGTAACAACCACCCCAAGGTACTTTTTATAGACTTATAGTATTTTGGTTGCATCTGTGATCTATAAATCGACAGCCTTAACTGCCATCCTTCTCCCCATAACGGGAACTCCCTGCAATAATTAATGCATCCTCTCCATGGTAACCCGAGGTTGTCTTAAAGGCCATTCAAGTATCAGGTTTTCTGTGCACTAGGCATTATTAGCTTGTGTGCACCACGGCAGGACCCCATACATCTAAAGCCATACGTTGGTAGCCTACATACAATCAGTTGGCTAGATGACTGTTTACTTCTACTCTATTCGTACCGTTCCCAGAAATACATTATTAGGCACTTAATAGAGATTGAGTAAAAAACTTCTAGCACGCATAGAGTATTGACGTTATCAACCAGGAGACTTACCTTGCCACCACTTCATTGTCAACTTTTACGATGCAGTATGGATCGCTGGTCCCGGACCTGGACGTCAGGAGAGACGTGTCAGCATAACATAACATAACATAACTAACATAAAAGTATAGGCCTATTCATATATAGATCAAATACATTGTCTTCACTGAGATTTGGATTGAGGTATTAATATCATAGTATATGTAGCTAAATAATAGAAATAAAAAGAGTACGATTTATCATCACGATGATTCAACGTCAATTCCCACTACGATTAAATTCTTTCTCCAAACGGTTAGTATACCTTCTGCTATTTGATCTATTGACGTTAATAAATACAAACGATGAAACCCACACTGAAATGTAACTTACACGTCTTTGGCTGGAAGACTCCTGCCCTCGACAATTCGAAAATATAGAGATGTATTTTTGGCCATTTTAATCAGAATAGTAAATTATCAAAATCTTCTTCTGTGCCCATCCGTGCGGAAAATAGTGTTCTCCGTCTCCGCAACTGAGTTGTCCTTTCATGGCTCCAGTGCGTGACGGCGCACAGCCCCCCAGTCGTGCGTAATGCAGCCACCAGTGGGCCAATAGGTTGGAGAAAAGAAAAGTAATGTTCAACTGGTTGCAGTGCACATCTTTTTCATCCACATTTTGGTTGTTGACGAAGTAGTAGTATTAGACCATTTGAAATGTATATTTCAGTAGTCTTCAAACAAACAAACAAACAAACAAATAAAAAGAAATCATCTAATATGTTGATTCACCTCCTCGAATACTGTGGAATCATGTGAAATAGCTTATCCAATGCCAAAATGTACGTCGACTATTAATTGATGTAATTGCTCTCTTTGAGCTCCAAATAAATGGGGGATTTGTAACGTGTGGTGAAAGGCTGTTTCATGACATCCTACTCCATCTGGCGGGGATGTGGAACTACTACAGCTCGTCAAAGTGTTTTGGCTGTTACATGCAGGCAGGCTCTGCAAACAGATACAGCTCACAAAGAACGTCGACAAAAACACAGAACAACGTCAAATAATACCCGGGTCCTTAAGATATTTAAAAGTAATCATACGATTTAAACCTATTTAACGTGTGGATACCGTGTCAATTCATTCCAAACAGGCACGAAGAAAACAGCTGCCTTGGGTCCTCTTCAGTTTGTGCTTTTGCACTGGAAGGAAATGCTGCTCTATCTTCTCTTATTTCTGGTAATTTGCGTAAATATGCAAGACGACGTTAAATAGTCAGTTGCCAAAATAAGGTAGCTATGTTCTTTTAATGCAACGCTTATGTTAATTGATGTTTTGGTTTGCTATTGACTTACTTAGCTTTGTCTGTTTTCAGACAAGGGATGGATGTACAACCAGGAGTCAACTTCGGCCATGGTGATTCTACCAAACAACAAGAACGGCATTATTACCTATTATCTGAATTGCAAACACTCGTCAAAGATTTACCCAGGTGAATTTGCAGTTCCCTGCAGAGAAGTAGAAGATATTTAGAAGTATAGAGTAAATAGTCATCCTTGAATGCAAGCTGCATTGATAACGATAGTCCGTAAATCAAAAACGTTGACTTGTTTCTGCTTGATTCAAAGTTCATTTCAGCAACGTCTGTCCTACAACACGCTGAGTGATCTGGCGTTGGCGCTCATCGATGGGACAGTGTATGAAATAGTACAAAGACTACTTGACATTCAGCATTTGACCGAAAGAAATCTGTATAATCAGAGACAAAAGCTGCACTGTGAACATCAAGGTTTGCCACAATTTAAACGAGAGTTCTGCTGTAGTGTTTATTTTCGCGTGGTTTTGATGGGTTTCATATGTCGTACACATTTGTTCTATACCTAGCACTCAAGCAAGATTTGACGAAGAAGCACAAAGCTGCCTTGCAAGTTTGCAAACCCCACAATCTGGCACTTCTAAAAACAAATCAACAAGCAGAGCTAGAGGTAAGGGACTGCAAAACCACTTCACCCTCAATACAGCTACATGGAAATATGGACTGATTATTATATTTCACGTTATTTAGATAAGGGCTTGGGACTATTTGTTTTTAGAGAATAAAACACTTCCAACAATGTTGTGTATTCTTCCTCTAAATCACATTGTGTAGAAACCCCGTGGGGGCGTGTGTTTTGGAATAGAAGCGACATTGTGCCGGACGGATTTTCATTTTCAGGCTCTGGAGGTACGAGTGAAAGAGGAACAAAAGATGATGGACAAGAAGATAGTTGCTGAGATGGATCAAAAAGTGATTGACCAGCAGAACACACTGGAGCAGGCTGGGGTGGCCGGATTCTTCATTACAACTAATCCCCAGGTTGCTCCTCCACCACCATGTTTAAATCTGAAACTGTATGAAATGGGTATACATGGATGTTAAACAAACTGTCTGCATAACTCCAGCAGATGGGGATATTTCACCAGCTAACCGATTTGGCTCTGATGGCTCTATGTTCTCCTTCTGTCCTTTCAGGAGTTAACAATGCAGATGAACCTTCTTGAGTTGATTCTCAAGCTTCAGCAGAAGGAGTCACAGTCAGGAAGCTTTTGCTATTGAGATGACAATTCAGTTATGCCACCATAGCCATGCTCTCCTCCTCAGGCCACCATGTGTACATGGTGGCTGCTTTTGGTCTTGAATTTAACATCACCATGTCCCCATATATAAAATGATACTCTCACCTGAACAAGGTGTATTGAGTTTTTCAGGTGGTTAGTCAGCAAGGACTCTCAGTGCAAATAAACTATGTACATGTCCACTAGACTAAGCGACAGGACAATACACAACAAGGTCAGTGAATGGTGAAGGAAACACCTTGCTAAATTGATTTGAATTTTGTTTTAAAATTGTTTGTGTATTAATGTATTTTTTGAAACCATTGATTGCCAGCATTTTTTCCTGGCACTATGTGATACATTATGGTAGTATTGATACAATACATCATTGACTCAAAGGTCTTATTTTAGTTATTTAAATAAAGGCAAGTCAACCAAAGGAATGACTGTTTTTTTATATAATGAATGGAAATGCCAAAAAGAGTAAATTAGTAGACACTACATAATTATTCTATAAGCAGGGCGGGGAACTCCAATTACTATTAACAAGAAGGGTTTCAATTTGCATGCTCCCATCATGCATTGGGGCTCCCATCTAGTCAGAAGCAAGTGCAAGCCCTCCGCTTCAGTCTCGGATGATATAATGTTACTGTTACTTTAAGAACCTGCTAAAAAGCAACGTTTGGGGTAGTCGTACGATCGCGCTCGCACCTTCCAGGACTAGGATGAATGCCCTGTAGCCCCCAGGCCCGTTTCACTCGATCCGGCGACACGAATTCTCCAATTTGTCCGAAAGAGGTAACAAAATATATTTACATTCTTTGGCTTACGATTTTTATTTTTTTATTTTTGTAGGTTTTTTTAATTTTTTTAATCAAAAAAGGACTAAACGTAACAGCAACATGTGGAAGTATTAACATTTGAAAGCATTTATAAGTAAAACAATATATAAAAAATATATCCTTGAATGATTAGAGTGCATCGAATCGTCGTATGTCGGGTAAATACCGGGGAAGGTGGTATACATAATTAACAAGGTAAACGGTCCATGTTCAATTCGTTTTCCAACCTTACTATTACAACAATAATAACAATTGCCTTGGATATTGTGAAAACGTATTTGCACAGCATTCGTTTGCCACAGTGGTGTTATCAGCACTGGAGAATAAAACATTGCGTAATGATATCAGGAAGGCTGTTGTAGGCGAGTCGCCATGTCATCAGCGCCGTCATCGGACGCTGCATCTCACAGAGGAGGATGAGCGGCTTACCGTGTGCCTCTCTCTGAAAGGCCTATTCCATAGCCTCATGCTCCACTTTTACGTTTTGCCTACAAAGAACGAATTTATGCTTCTGTGCGTATCCCTGTGCTTTTATGTCTGGACCGAAGGCGTTTACTTATTTTTTAGGCCTATATGGTTTTCACACATCATACTGGCTTTATATGCAGCACGTTTTTTATACAGCATATTCATTGGATTACAATATAACTTTTGACTTGGTGTTAATCTCCAATCGTTTGCGTAATTATATTTGCCAATTGTAACAGCCTTATAGAATAATGTGTATTTTGTGCCTTTTTGCCTTACGCGTTTGAGCATAGAATATTTCTGGTAACATAGATACTGGGACAAATTATCCCATTGACAATAGCTTGGCAGTTAAAAACAAACTCCCTATACCACACCATTATAATTGTTACCCCAGCATTCATATTTCAATATAATGGAGTTATGTTATGTCCAGTATGAACAAATGGGAACAGAAATCTTAGATCAGAAGTAAGTCACATTTCCTTTGAAATGCAAATCCTTATTCCTATTGTGTTCTGTCTTTCAGAATTGCACTTATCAGGGACATGGACACAAGGTAATTGTGTGAACACAATCCTGCCCAGCTGCTGTACCTGTCACTTCGTAGCTATGGCAACGTGTGTGGCCGGATGTGCACCGGCGGTGCGCCTCTGCCAGAGGCTAAACCGTCTGAAGACGCTGGACGAAGACATGATGGCCACCTCCCTGAAGCGCTGCCTGTCCACTGTGGACCTCACCCTCCTTGGGGTGGGCGGTATGGTGGGCTCTGGACTCTACGTCCTCACTGGCACCGTGGCCAAAGACATGGTGGGGCCTGCCGTGGTCATATCCTTCCTCTTTGCAGGGATTGCATCTTTACTGGCTGCCTTTTGTTATGCAGAGTTTGGTGCACGCATCCCCAAAACGGGATCAGCCTACATGTTTACATATGTTTCTGTGGGCGAGATCTGGGCCTTCCTCATTGGCTGGAACGTGATTCTGGAGAACATGATTGGCGGTGCTGCCGTGGCACGCGCATGGAGCGGCTACCTAGACTCCATCTTTAACCATGCTATACAGAACTTCACAGAGACACACATCATGCAGTGGGATGTCCCCTTCCTTGCCCATTATCCAGACCTTCTTGCAGCAGGGATCCTGGTGGTAGCCTCTTTCTTCATATCCTTTGGGGTACAGGTGTCCTCTTACCTCAACCACATCTTCTCCATAATTAGCATGGGGGTCATTGCTTTCATCCTGGTATTTGGCTTTATGCTGGCCGATCCAACCAATTGGAGCCAGAAAGAAGGTGGCTTTGCTCCCTTCGGACTGTCTGGAATATTATCAGGCTCAGCCACTTGTTTCTATGCCTTTGTGGGTTTTGATGTCATCGCCTCCTCAAGTGAAGAGGCAAAGAATCCGCAGAAAGCAGTCCCTATCGCTACTGCCATATCCCTCGCCATGGCTACCACAGCCTACATCCTGGTTTCCACAGTGCTCACACTAATGGTACCCTGGCATTCACTCGACCCCAACTCTGCTCTTGCGGACGCTTTCTTTCGCAGAGGTTATAGTTGGGCTGGAGTTATTGTGGCAGTTGGCTCAATCTGTGGTAAGTGTCCCTTTATTTTACCAATCAAACATAAGGGCATGGGCATGATAAGGACAAGGGCATTATATGATTCAAGTATATATTAAGGGCTTTGGACAAAAGCGTCTGCTAAATGCCCTAAATGTAAATGTAGTGGTAGAGTACATTGACATACCCATAATATTGACACTCTGTCCTCCTGCTTTCCAGCCATGAACACGGTGCTCCTCTGCAATCTCTTCTCCCTCCCTCGGATTGTTTATGCTATGTCAGAAGATGGGCTGTTCTTCTCCTTTTTTGCTCGGGTCAATCCCATCACCAAGGTCCCTGTCAACGCCATCCTGGTGTTTGGAATCCTGATGGCCACCATGGCGCTCATCTTTGACCTGGAGGCCCTGGTCCAGTTCCTCTCAATCGGCACCCTCCTCGCCTACACGTTTGTAGCAGCTAGCGTCATCGTGCTCCGCTTCCAGCCGGAGAAAACCAGCACCAAGGGCACCTCCTCCACCTCTCCCAACCCTGCCGCCGAGCCATCCCCCGTCGCCCTGGAGTCCCAGACCATCACCGACGGCGTTGGGGAGATGAAGGAGTATGAGTCTTTCTCTGATAAGCTCCAGTTGGTGGAGAGGTCGCAGACACCGGAGCGGCGTGGTGTGGGCCAGCTGAGGGCTCGCTGGGAGCCCTACCTGGGCAGGCTCGTTGGGGACTTTGAGCCGGGGGAGGTGGTGGCCTTCTCTGTGCTGGCCCTGATGGTGAGCGCCGTGTCCCTCTGCGCCGTAGTAGAGTTTGGAAATAACCAGCTGCAGTTGCCACTTTGGAGCTTCATCACGCTGTTGGTGATCTTCATTGTGGCCTACCTGGGCAGCCTTTTGTTGATATGGGCACACGAGCCACAGAGAAACCACAAAACTTTCCAGGTTAGTTCATGTTTAATGTCGCTGAGGCAGCTGTTGTTCCTTGTGTATAATGTTCCTTGAGGTTTCACTTTATACTCAAGAAAAACATAAACATAAACATGTTCAACTACCATTGATGATTCATGATTCATAGCAAATACTCGGATGGCTGATCTGCCATTGCAATCAAAAACATTGACTGGATCATCCTGCTAAATGAAGCCATTCTGCTCCCCTATTGCACATTTGTAATGGCTGGCAGCATATTAGTCAGTGGATAAAGTCTTCTACTTCAGCTACAGACGGGGATTGGCAGAGGCCTCACGATACGATACTACAACCATTGTTGAGTCCCGATACATATTGCTATTCTGTAAAATCTGTGATACATAATACGATTTCTTTCTGCATTTTATCTTTTGAGTGATGTAACCTATGGCTATAAAGTCTGGGTTCTACAAGCCTGTCGGTGTCTTCCATTGTTTTTTTCTTAAATGAAAGCAGCTTAACAGCACAGAACATCGTTTATGTGAATCAACTACAGCCACAGACATGTCTGACTGACTCGACTTGAGTCAACATGATGATTCTAGTTTTGTAGAAGCACATAATACTCACATTCATGCCATAGGCTCAATCACCATTGTGTTACCTCATTTGGCAATAGTAACTTAACCTTTTTCCTTCTAGGTTCCCCTGGTTCCACTGGTTCCTGGTGCAAGCATCTTCATGAATGTGTTCCTGATGCTGAAACTCAGCCCTCTCACATGGGTTCGCTTCACCATATGGATCGCTATAGGTAGAGCCACTCTTCTGCAAACACAAAGCTATCCTGAAGCTACATGATCGCTATCTTACAGACCATTACTGAAATACTGCTTTTCTCAATTCTAAGCCACCCCATGTTGGTTGTTGGTTGAGCTTTCATTTTTCAGGCAAAAGCCGTTGTCTTGTGTGTTCCAACGTGTGCTTCTGCAACACCAAAGCGTGGTGTTTCAATGTGTTTCTGAATATAAAGGTGATTCAAATGCATAACTTTTAAGGTCCCCCATCAGTATTTTTAATTAGATTTCTGTAGTAGAAATTAGAATTAGAAGTAGAAATTTAGTTTTATTGAAGGTTTAAGCAACAAAACTGCATATATGGCACATAAATAATGACCTATTATATCAAGCCTTGTTGTGCTTTATGGAGATGAAAGAAATGACCTTGAATGTTCAACTGTCACAGACATTAACTTTCTAAAATATATTATTATGCTGTTGGTAATGAGTATAACTGTGAAAACATGATTAACTCTTATTAGCCTAGGTGTTCTCTGCACCAGTACACCATTTAAACACGCCTGTCTTAACACAGTAAGGTCAAAACTTGCATATAGCTTGAGTGTTAAACTTGGCTGGGCATTTGGATTATTTTTCGGGCTAACACCACAGTGAGACCAGTCGCCAAGGTAATTACCAGTCGCAAGGGTCCTTAAAAGCCTTTGAATTTGAATGTGGTTCAGCTCGCTGACTCATGCCTACGTTTGTGAGATTTGTGTATGCTCAGAGCTCCTCCTTTTCGTTCCTAGGTCTCTGTGTGTATTTCGGCTATGGCATTTGGCACAGCAAAGAGGGTTTGCGGGAGCTCCAGCCCAAAGACATGGCTGCCAGGTATGTGGTTCTGCCGAGCGGGAGCCTGGTTGAGACAGTGCAGTCCATTCAACCAGACGGACAGGTGGATGCCTCGGCCCACCATGCCAACACTTCAAACACGCCCACCACCACAGCAGCCGAGCAACCAGGAAGGACATGATCCGTGGACCATCTACCATTACAGTGGGCCAATGTTATCTGTCTCCCCCGTTCTCTGTGCCGTTGCATTGACCGCTCCCTATATGAGCCCATGTTTTCTATTGTGTGCCTGTCCCTGGAACTCTGTACTGCCACTCTGTCCGCTCTGCATATCACAGCAACACAACACACCCCACAGCACAGAGGACGGGTGATCCGCACTGCTGTGTCCCCATTAAGCACATTTAGAATATTATTATGAATATATCATTATACATTTGATATGTTATATTGGAACATAGAGAGCTTTTATAACAGTACTCTGTCTCTGTGTCTCTTCAGGTGTGGAAACATGTCCGCTTAAACCAGCTTTCTTTCTCATGTCCCAGCCTGTAATGTAACTAGTGCTCAGCATTTTCTTTGATAAAATCTGTGTTTGCAAGTGATATGGTGCTTTCTTTGTGACAAACTGCACTCTGTGGACAAGTATACTCAGTGGATGCTGATCTTAAAATGACCAAAAGGACCCTATGCTGGACAGGAGATTAAAGGTTTCACTTTTTCATAGATTTTCTATTATTCATTATTATATTTCTAGCATGTTTTGCTTAAATTATAGAACTTCATTTTTCCTATTTGAATGTTTTGCGCTCAAACTAATTGTGTTTCTTTCTCTTTGTTCAAATGTGTAATCCTTCCTCGTGTTTCTCCCACCAAACTTAATTTAATCAAATATGATAAACGTTATACTATTTTTATACTATATCTTTTTTTTCTATTGTAATTTCACAGATGCTTTAACAAAGCCCGTACACATAAATGCGTATCATCACTTGTTTTGTGTGATCAGTGATCAGGCAACTTAATCTGTTTTAATCCCCCAACTCTCATCCAATGACCCCTTTGAGAACTATTATGTAGAAGACCTTTGATCTTCGACTGAGTTTTCCCACACGTCATTAAAATGGCAGCCAACCATTCTTATCTCTATGTGGGCACAAAGCTATTACTTCATGAATGTCAATACAGTAAAATAATAGCAGTGGTGCTTATGTTGTCTTGTCAGTTGTGGTACCACTCTCATACCCCTTTGCAGCATTTGTAATTCGACAGATTTGCGGCAGTTTGACCTACATTATCGACATGTGAACATGTGACATTACCCTCAATGACAAAACGTTAAAATAACAGTACAATGAACAATATGCTTTAGAGAACCTCCCTTTGTTTGGGTTTTTTGTTTATCTTCTTCTTTAACAACTGTTTCTGTCTAGTTGTGTTTTCCATCCATGGCCCTGACTCTGTAACCCAGACAGACCAGTTAATACCATCACTCTTTCTATATGTGATGAATATTTCTTTCTGATACTCAAAACCAATGGCCTTAACGATGTTTAGGTGGGCAAGACTTCCAAAGCATATGAGCTTAGGGTTTTATTTGTTCTGTATTTACAAGCACAGCAAGTTCTTAAAAAATGTTCTTACCTAATAGTACTACTCTCTGTAATCACACATTGAAATCTCAACTTTCTGTTGTTGTATGAAGTTAAAACCGCATTGCAAAATAAATGTTTTAAAGCATCAATCACATTCATGGTGCAGTCTGATGGCAAACCGCAGTATCGTACAATGTATATGATATATGTACAATATATGACATTTTATGTCTTCGAAAAATAATTAGCTCACTATTGCTTGGTCACATTACAAGTAATATTCCTTTATTTTTATATATATATATATATACATATGCTCAATGTCTAATTATTTATGTGTAATCTCCATACGTCAGCCAAGTAAGCTGACCAGCTTATTAAGGTTTCCAAAACTAAAGCCACAAAATAGGACAAAAGTTGGTTTATAATTATTAATGACATATGCCAAGGAATCTTAAGACTAATTACATGCTTGATGATGCAGCTAAATGGTTTTAAGGATTAACCTCTTGAGAATGTGTTTAAATAAGAGGTTCAGTCATTCACAAGCCAATGTTTAGTTGACTTAATTGATCCTAACTCAAATATATTGCAAGACAAATGAGACATAGTCATTTTAGATTTGTTTTGTAGTGAACAGTTCTTCTCATGCACTTGATTCCAAGCTTGTCATACGAATCAGGTTACACAGTTGGGCTCCCCAGCATCTCACAATTCAAATGGCAAATATTATTCATGATGTTATGTGCAAGTGAAACTCAAAACATATAGCAACATATTCACTTTCAGGAAAATGTGTGTGTGTGTGTGTGTGCTCTCTTGAGTGTTCTCTCGAAACATTGTGAACATTATGCTTAGGTTGCCATGGGAACATAATTTCACAGCAAAGTAGCCTGAAAATCACTGGCAGTCAGCCTTTGTGCCATTGTTTGTGTGACATCCAAGGCTGTTGGAGCTATGCACCCACATCTGTTTGAATCATCTAGCACGCTGCTTGCCAATCACATATTAAGTTATAATGTGATTACACTCACTCACTCAGCCTGATATCATTTAATTTACAGAAGCCAGTAATTTTTAATGCACCACTCCTAATGCAACGTTATAGAGCTCTTCAAAATATTTTCACTGTGGCATCATCATAGGTATCCACGTGTAACTTCATCACATTTTACATGAGAAGTAAACGGTTGAGTTTTAGGGTGTGTTCTGTATTGTTACGTGTCATTATGTCATTTTTGTAGCCAATTAGCTCAGGGGATAGGGCGGGTGGACAGAGCGGGTCGTCCACTAACGGTAGGGTTGGCGGTTCGATCCCCTCAATCCCCCTCCTCCCGCATGTCGAAGTGTCCTTGTCCTTGCAAAACACTGAACCCCAACTTGCTCCCGGGGCACAGAACATAGCAGCCCACTGCTCCTGTGCACCATAGGATGGGTCAAAATGCAGAGAACTATAAATGTCCCCGTTGTGGGACAAGTAAAGGGCTTAAATTATAATATGCACCATTTTGGACAAACCATTTTGGACACCAAATAAACCAAGACACTGATAAAAAAAATGTATACAATTGTTAATTGATATATAAAAACACAATTGACATAGAAATGGTAATGCTCTGTAATGTATGGGCTTCACCACTTCCTTCGGTTGGCTGCAGCACGCCGTGCTTGACCATCCGTGTTGGATCTCCCTGAGCCTGCTCCTCCTCCTCTTCCTGTGTTGTTCTGGAGGGTGTGGCCTTTCAGCAGCAGGGGGGAGGGGGAGGAGGCTGTGGAGGCACTGTCCCACCACCCAATAGACTCTGGGCCCCTTCCTCCTCCACCGGCCCCCCTTCTCGTGTCATGTTTCAGCCGTGCTGCACCACTGCTGCTACCCTGTCTGTGATACCAAAGGAAAGGTCAGTACATGGTGAGATACACAACAACCTGATTACATCAATACAGCAATAAAGTATATGTAAGCAGCTGAGGACTTACGGCGAATTGAATTGCTGTGTTTGTTTGGTTTCTAATGTATGGTCCCCTGAAGGTGTGCTTTGTGGTAATTGATTCTTTTGTTCTTCAGGTGAGGAGTCCTGCCAATGATTGTAAGTATTTGTTATATTATAATATGAGCTGACAGTATCACATTCAGTCATCCACAGGTCATGTGTCAACAGTGTGGAAGAAGGGTAAACATAACATTATGACATGTCATTATCATGGTAACTAATAACATACCATAGTAGAAATATAACTTTCTTTTAGTTTCTCAAGGACGTTGTGCAAAGTTATATTTTCTTTTTCCAAGACCTGGATTCGAATATGGTTGGCCTGTAATTGATGCTCCATGTCGAAAAGCACATTCCCTGTGCCTTAGAGAAATAAAACAAAAAAACAATATTGAACATTTACAAATAGGGCTTTGAAGTAGTTTATATTTGGTGGAAATTAATAGATAAACAGGCAGACTACAAAGACAATTAATCGAAGCTATAAGATGTCACTTGTTTATGATTGACAAAGCCTTTAGAAACTATTTAAAAGAAGAAGCTGGTGCTTATTTAACTCAGGGTCAGTCATATAATGGTAGATGAATAAACAAATAAACACAAATGTATTTTATTGTGAAGCAATTGTTCTAGGAAATAGAGTTCCGGCATTACAGCCACGTATTTAATGACCATAGATCCTACCTATGAGGTGGTGATACTGTAACCTATGGAGATATAGCAAAAAGATTGAGAGACGAGATTGAAAATACACATAACTTAAAGAGGACCTTACTCTGAGGTGGTGTCTGGTCCATGGAGGAGAGTTCTGGAAAGGCAACCAGTAGTCTCTCCTTGTGGTTGAGATCCTGCACTTCTCCATTCAGATGGTCCACGCTGCTCTTCAGCTGGTCCACGTGAGCCTCCAGCAGATCTTTCTCCCGCTGGAGCTCAGCACACATGACCTGGGGAAGAAGAAGGAGATCTAACCTTAAATTGTACCGGCCGTTGAGTTGTTGAGCAGTATCCCCAGTAGAGTATGGGTTAAGGGTTCCCCTCAGGCAGCAGATATGGGCACACCCACTCAGGACCAAGCGTGCCATTTTGTTTGTTGTTTTGTTTTGTTCCTACACCCAACCGACAACTGAACTCCTTGTACTCCTCTGGCACTTTTAAGTTAACATTCTTTGTTGTGTTTATTGTGTTTATTCTCTGTGTTTCCTTTTTATGCACTGACATTGTCTACACACAAAGTCATGAGTAATTTGAATTGAACAACAAAAAGCAACAAAAAGTATTACCTGCTGGGGGATGGACTGATCCAGCAGTTGCTTCTTCTCCTCTATCACCTGCTTCAGTTGATTCTGAAGCTTGCTCTGCCGCACCTGGCTCTGCCCTAGCTGGTTCTGCAGCTCCTGCCGCTCCTGGTCCAGAGCATCCATCCTCTCCACCAAGGACTTCTGTTTGGCCAGCATGGACTGGAAGGAGCATTGGATACCATTATGAAACCTCCACGGAACGTCACATGACAATCTAGTCTTCATGCAGCAGTTCTCTAGGTCTGACCATCAAGATGATCTGAAGGCTGGATTTGACCACTGACCTCTTGTTGACGACAAGCGCTCTGATACTTGGAAAACTCTTTGTTGAGACTGAGTTGCATGTCAGCCATCTGACTTTCCAATTGCTGGGTCCTTCCCTGCAGCTTGAGTTGGGCCACTTCTGCTGTTCGCAAGGCCTTCACTGTCTCCACCAAACCACTGTTCTCACACTCTACCAGGAAATATGGTGGTTAAAAATGTAAAAAATGTACACAGAATACAACATAGCATAACAGCAAACCTAACAAAAATAATATGACAATCCTTGAATATCTTACCCAGCGCATTCAACTTTTCAAGTTGTGCAGCTAATTCTTCTTTCAATCTCGAGTTGTGGTCTTCTAAGGTGGAATTATCTGCAACAAACAATCCATCAAACATGAAACTTATAACCAACAAGCATATATTATCTCTATTGAACAGGGTGCTGTCACTGTACTTCTCAGCAGCCGTTGTTGTTCCTCTTGTAGCCTCCTCTCTTTCTCTTTCACAGACCTTTGTGCCTCCCGCAGTGAAAGCTCCATCTGGCGTTTGCTGGCTAGGTGCTTTTCCGTTTCCTTCTTTGCATTCTCCTTTGCTCGTTCCACTCGAGACCGGGCCTTTTCCCCCTCTTTCTCTGCCACAGCGAGCCTCTGGGTGAGAGGCTGCACTGTCCCCCGCACCTCCCTCAGGTGTTTCCCCAGCCGCTCCATGTCCTTCCGCTGCTCTCTGGCCCACTGGGTGAGGTCTCCTGCAGCCAGGTGGCCCAGTTCTACGGTGTCCTCCACAGTGACCAAGAGGGGCTGCAGGGACGAGGGGAGGCCCTCACTCTGACACAGCTCCACCAAACAGTCCCCAGTCTGCCTCAAAACATACTGCACTTGATCACAGGCGTCACAGGGGATGAGAGACGACTTGACTGTCTGGCAACTGATGTTGCGGGTGTGGGTTGAAAGAGCAGCAGGTGAGGGAAGGAAGTGAGGAGAGGCTGGGTGGGAGGAGTCAAAGGAACTTATAGAAGATAATACAGATGTACGTGAAGAATTACTCTGACATTTTATCAGGGAATAATCAGACAGCGTGTGTGCTTTTTCTTCACAGTTGTTTGGATTTGTTTTAGTTGCTCCTTGGCTTTCTTTAAATGTGTCCTGTTAAAGGAAAAGGCATACAATTCAAGAATGTTCAACAATCAAATGCATATGTCTTGTTTATGAATAAAGTAGGATACGAAATGCTTGGTGTACCTTTAGGTTAGCAAGTTCAATTAAATTACTCCAATAGTGTCTGACAACAAGACCAACAGAAACACATCCTTTCTTCTCACTGTGCTCTCTGCTTTGTCCCCTCCTCAGCTGCACTGTATAAAGATTGAAACTTTGCAGCAGAAGCAGTAGCCTTGCTCAAGAGGGAGAGAAAAATAAAATGATGGCCTTGTACGTTTATTTCATAATTTGAAAAGATGTTACGACCTTTACCTGTCAATAACCAGCTCCAGCAATACAATGTGGGAATACTGGTTGAATTCATCATCTCCTTCAATGTGGTCATACTGTTCCAGCAGGGACACCAGATCGAGATTGCATGACAGCTTGTCAGGGAATTTCCAGGAGGGACAGCGTACAGGTCCCGTCCTAGAGAAGACTTCAAGAATAGCGCCCTGGAGATCGATAAGGTCTTTTCTGAGACTTTCAACACAATCTCGACGCCCTAGAAACTGACTCATGTTCGAGGTCTGATTTATCTGCCTAAACTATCCGTATTGTAGGCCTTCTAATGTGACGTTTTTTCTTGCTGACCGACTTGTTGACACTGCGTCGCTATAGCGACTTCCACAAAAAAACAGTAAGTCCCATGATGCTTAGCTTTGTGATCCCGGAAGTAGTTTGCCTTCATTGAGAGCGGGGTGACGAACACACGACGCAGTAAGTACTTAAATACAGCAAATGTGTATACTACTTTCTTATGAATGTTCTTTATCCATGCACTGTTAATGTTTACATCGCGTCAAATAACTGCGGTTACTTATTGTTTGTAGGTTATTTTCTGCCAAACACAAAGACACAGCCATGCCGCCTGGGCCTGTTCAAATTGTTCAGCCTGAATCCAATATCAAGGTAACGCTAGCTGGCTAACGTTGGTGATCCATTCATCTAAATAAACATGATAAAATATAAAATATATGAATAAAAACGATTATAGGTACCGTCAATGCTATCCATGCATAAATTGATACGAGATTGACAACAATGGTAAACATGCAATTACCATTGCACTTTTGTAATACAACGATATTGTACCGTATCATGTTGCCTTAAATTGAAAACGTAAATCAATAGGTTGTCTGCCTCTTTAGTAATGTGTTGCGTTGTATTGCGTTGAGCGTCAAATGGTTTCGTGGTAAAAACAAATAATTTTACGTTTTCGTGTATGGTGTGTACCTCATAACTTCTATTCTCTTACCAGAATGATGAACCAGTAGAAGAAACTCCAGCTACTAAACCTATAGTTGGTATTATATACCCTCCTCCTGAGGTCCGAAATATTGTCGACAAGACAGCCAGCTTCGTTGCCAGGTTGGATACTCTCACTAATGTTCCGCAGTCGTCTATTTTAAATGTTTAATTTAGTAATATGCTAATTACTTTTGTGATTTCACAGAAACGGACCTGAGTTTGAAGCTAGAATTCGCCAGAATGAGATCAACAATCCCAAGTTTAATTTCCTCAACCCAAACGACCCCTACCATGCCTACTATCGCCATAAAGTCACTGAGTTCAAAGAGGGCAAGGGCCAGGAGCCATCTGCAGCGGTGCCTAAGGTCATGCAACAACAGGCTCTGCAACAGTCACAGCAGCTTCCTCAAAAGGTACAGATGCAGAAATCCATCAATATTGGTTATTTTGCTGTCCCAAAATGTTTTTAGTTGTTGTGATCATAGCACAGGGCCTGCCCTGTGCTATGATCACATAGTAAAAACATTTTGGGTAGGTGTTATTGTTAGGGCAAACAATATCACATTCATATTCAATATGCAGTATTGAATTGTAACTGTCATCATATTTGGTGCAGTCCCAGGTGATTCATGAGGCAGTGATTCCCAAAGAACCACCCCCCGAGTTTGAGTTTATTGCTGATCCTCCGTCGATCTCTGCGTTTGACCTCGACGTTGTCAAGCTCACCGCACAGTTTGTTGCTCGCAACGGCCGTCAGTTTCTCACTCAGCTCATGCAGAAAGAGCAACGCAACTACCAGTTTGACTTCCTGCGGCCCCAGCACAGCCTGTTTAACTACTTCACCAAGCTGGTGGAGCAGTATACAAAGGTAACCTAAAAAAGTTACAAAAGGCTTGTATTGTATGTATTTTTCTTGGTTAATGTGTTGGATTAACCTTGTGTCTACGTCTCACTGTGCTGTAGATTCTAATCCCGCCCAAAGGCCTCTTGCAGAAGATGAAACGGGAAGCTGAGAATCCAAGAGAGGTGATGGACCAGGTAAGCATACTTTCCAAGTTTCCTAGAGAGAGCGCTCGTCTCACTTACTGTTTGTGATAAGCACTTACACCTGCCACATTAAGTCCCTGGTCACCAAGATTAGGGTGGTTTTAGTGTTGTTTGCATCCAGTGTGCACAGTGTGTAGTTTTTTGTGATATTTTCCAGCCAATCTATTGGTACACACAGTATACAAAAGTTTATCGCCGTAACTGGACGTCATGAAGGCGTGATTATATAGAATTAAGAGTTGCACATACACGTAATTGCCAATGGCAGTAACCATTAGCTTGACCAATCATAAGCATTGGCCTTCTTTTCCTGTTCCCACACCGCTTAACATAACATTTAGAATTAAACTGCTGCCCTTGAATTGTAACATTTGCACCAGTCTATTTTGAAATATAGCAGCAGGCAACAAATTGTGCAAAGTATATTCACACTGCCAAACAGAAGTTTTGTCAGCGTGTGGACGTCTGTCTTATTGACAAGGGGTGCAGTAGCTACCATTCTCAATCTTGTAAATAAAACCTCTATGGTTTTAAAATGCTTTGAATGGTGAGCATGATTTTTAATGACTGCACATGGTAATGGTCTACATGCTGCATTTTTAGCAAACTGACTTGATTGTTATTGCTCCTACATGTCAACGCAATATAAGATGTTGGCAGATGGCACTTTGACCATAATGATACACTAATAGTCAAATTGTAATACAAATACCAATGCTTACCATGATCAGCATTACAGGGTGGTTTATTTAGTGGCAAAAAACGTGTCTGGAACATTTCTGAGTAAAATCCCTACCACACCTGTTTGCCAAGTGGTTAGACCTTGTTTGACATGATCAAACAATCGAACTGCTCATTGCACTATTGCTGCACTATTGCTGCCACACCCAGTCAATCCTGGAAAAGTCTGGGCCAATATAGACATTTCTAAACAGCATTTTAGCATAGTAAATGCATGTTTTTCTTCATCAAAGGTTGATGGATAACTAATGCCTAGTTATCCATCATCTTTTAACGGATGAACAAGTTTTCCTGTTTGCATATGGGTCACCAGGGACTTTGACTCTGCCTCTTGCCAGGTGAGGTACCGTGTGGAGTGGGCCAAGTTCCAGGAGCGAGAGAGGAAGAAGGAAGAGGAAGAGAGGGAGAAGGAGAGGGTGGCCTATGCCCAGATTGACTGGCACGATTTTGTTGTGGTGGAGACAGTAGATTTCCAGCCCAACGAGCAGGGTAAGTGAAAGCAAATACTGTTAAGCAAATGTTCTTTTGTAACTCTCATAAAACATATTTTCTCTGTCCCAAAGCCCTGGATGTATTGACCATCTTCTTTCAAAAAGTATTTACATGTATCTCTTTTTTATTGTACATTTTAAAGTAAAAAAGGGAGATGCGGACTCGACTGTTGGTTTTCTTGTCATGCTCACTCCGGTCAGACGTGGGCAGAGGACTGTGGAGACAGAAGGCTATGAAGGAAACAAGTGAAGGCTGCATCTCTGGGCTGCCTGCTGTACGTTGGAGCAGCCCAGAGATGCAGCCCATGACCGCTGCAGCCCAGGCTTTGGGACACAGTTTGAGAACACAAAGAAATGAAAGGCATGACATTAACATTATGATTATCCATTCTAAAAATGATCCTCAGGTCACTTCCCTCCACCTACCACACCCGAAGAGCTTGGTGCCCGCATCCTGATTCAGGAGCGCTATGATAAGTTTGGGGAGAGTGAGGAGGTGGAAATGGAGGTGGAGAGCGAGGATGACGAGGATGAGCGTGAGGATCGCAATGATGGCCAGCCTTCACAGCCAGACCAGGACACCCAAGTGCAGGACATGGATGAGGTTGGCAGAAGGCACCCTTTAGGAATACAGCAAACCAAAACATTTCAACTTGAAAAGCCAGTAATAATGCCATCCTTAATTTCTCCAGGGATCTGATGACGAAGAGGACGGAATGAAGGCTCCTCTGCCACCAGACAATCCAATTCCTCCTCCATTGCCTCCTACCCCAGATCAAGTCATCATTCGCAAAGACTATGACCCCAAAGGTATCACAGACTAACCTTACAAAACATGTTACAAAAATGACCTCTTTAGTTAATCATCATCTGGTTATTGTCCACGTGTAGACAAACAGGAAACGCAGAGATAGAGAGATAAATACTTAATTTGACCATGGAAATAGCAAAGCACGCGGGCGCACCAGGTGGTGGTACCTGCTGGGGGCAAGTTGATTCAGCAGTTCTAAGACTCATTTTACTTACTTATTACTCTCCACCGTTTCAGCCTCCAAGCCTCCACCTGTGGCTGTCATCCCGGATGAGTACCTCATCTCGCCCATCACTGGTGAGAAGATCCAGGCCAGTAAGATGCAAGAGCACATGCGTATAGGTCTGCTGGACCCCCGCTGGCTGGAGCAGAGGGACCGCACCATCCGCGAGAGGCAGATCGAGGATGAGGTTTATGCCCCGGGACAGGACATCCAGAGCAGCCTGAAACAGCTGGCTGAGAGGCGTACAGATATCTTTGGTGTGGAAGAAACGGCCATTGGTAAGAAGATCGGCGAGGAAGAAATCCAGAAGCCAGAGGAAAAGGTGAGTAAAATCATTGTATTCAATGCACAATTTTCTAAAATTTTCTCAAACTGTGCTGATCTGTTTTTGAATCCTACTTGGTGGTTCTGTCTCCTCTCACCTGCAGGTGACTTGGGACGGTCACTCTGGAAGCATGGCCCGTACACAGCAGGCAGCTCAGGCCAACATCACTCTGCAGGAGCAGATTGAAGCCATCCACAAAGCCAAGGGCCTGGTGGGAGAGGACGACGCCAAAGAGAAGATTGGCCCAAGCAAGCCCAATGAAATCCGGCACCAGCCTCCTATCTCCTCACCCATCCTACCCAGACCCACCCCTCCGATATCAGTGCCCCGGCCACCAGCTTCCGTAAGTTCATGCATTCTGGACAACCCCTTGTTCAGTAAAACCTTATTTATAGTCACCGTGCGTAAACGTGCCAGCGTTTGTCACATTTGTAATATCGATGACCCTTGTGCACATACAGCAATTTGTCTATAGTTGCACACTCCTGAAAAGGTGAAGCTCTACAAGCAGAGTGTAACCTCTGCATTCACAGCATATAAATGCCATGGACATGCCAGGCCTGTCTTGCACACTCCACAAGTGGTGCATCGCCCTGACTACAAATTAGGCTTTACTCTAAAATCTACTGAAGGAGATTATAGTGTTACAAACATTGCTGTTGGAACGTTCATGAACAGATGCTGCCTCCGGTGCGTACCACTCTTCTCTCGGCTGTACCAGTCATCCCGCGGCCTCCCATGGCCCCTGTGGTGCGCCTGGCCTCCGGGCAAGTTCTCACCCCCATGCCGCCCATGCTTCACACTCCCCGCATCAATGTGGTGCCCATGCCCCCTTCTGCACCCCACATCATGGCTCCCAGGCCACCTCCTATGGTGGTCCCTGCTGGTAAGAAATGCGCCTCTTTGTTATAATGTATTACAAAAGATATTGAAATTATGGGACTTCCGATATGGGGTTTTCAGGGCAGCTACCAATATTGGATTAGTTTAGAACAATATTCTGTGCCAATATTTCATTATTAAATGCAAAACCAATCATGCCATATAAATAAATGAAAATGATTGTAAATTGCTTCCCCTGTCCCAGCATTCGTCCCCGCTCCTCCAGTGCCCCAGCCTCCAAGTGCACCCGCCCCCCCTTCACACCCACCCCCACCTCGTGACGATGAACCGCTCAACAAGAAGATGAAGACTGAAGACAACCTCATGCCCGAAGAGGAGTTTCTGCGCAGAAACAAGGTTGGCTAGACTATTATGTCCTATATTTGGGAGCAGTGTTTAAAGCCATTCCATCCCATTCATGGGTATCCTTGGGCATTATTGTATTGAATTTGTTTCCACCCCAGGGTCCTGTTGCTGTTAAAGTCCAGGTTCCTAACATGCAGGACAAGACAGAATGGAAGCTGAGTGGGCAAGTGCTCAATTTCACTGTACCACTCACAGACCAGGTATTATGTTTACTTTATTTTTATTATGTTTAACTGTTCATCCTCTTTCTAATCATGCTAGAGTACATTGTTGTAATATGAATGTACTTTATTCCCTAGGTATCTGTTATTAAAGTCAAAATCCACGAGGCCACAGGCATGCCTGCAGGAAAACAGAAGTTACAGTACGAGGTAATTAATTAATTTAAATGTGTTCAAATTCAAATGTGTCTTAATTTTGGTGCAATTGATTTATTGTGTGCTCCTTTGTAATTTCTAGGGTATTTTCATCAAAGATTCAAACTCCTTGGCTTACTACAACATGACCAACGGTGCAGTCATTCACTTGGCCCTAAAAGAGAGAGGTGGCAGGAAGAAGTGAAGCAGGCACCAAGAGGAATGCGTTCAGTGTTTAATTCGATTTTTCTTTCATTGGTGCCACACAATAGATTGTATTTAGCTTTTTGTCCCATGTCTTCATTCATTTATAGTATCTACAGAAAAAAAAATTCCCACAAGATTTTAACATTGACTCCATCTTGCTCCCTTCCTCGTCGTCTTTGGTTGACTTGATTAATGTGTTATTGAGATTAAACATTTTGTCACATTTAGCTTAATGCTCTTGAACTCATCAATAAAGGAAAATACATGTATTTTTGTTTTATTTAGTCAGTGATATATGTCCTCATCATTTTAGCTTTAAACTTTGACAAAATATCTAAAAATGGTCAGTATTATTAAGGGAAGTATTATTTTTGCACTCTTAAAAATATTGCAAGTCCTACGTTGACCACAAGAGGTAACAGCGAAGCGTTTACCTCCAATGTTGACAGACTGGACGACATTGGAGGGTTTGTCCAAAGACCGGAGGAGCAGAAAATGTAGGAGTTTTGGAGTAGATGACAACGAAGAATAGCATTAGATAAGTAAACTATCCTTGAGAAAGAGATGTGCGCTCTGTTAACATGATGTCAACTAAACCATATGATTGAAGTAAACGAGTACATTCTCATGTGTCGTATTCACACGAAAACGCTTCCTAGCTAATGGTTGCTGACGTTAGCATCAATGTTAGCTATTTGTAGCTAGCGAGTCAGACCAGTCAGATTTGCAAAAGTAACGCTTACATTTCTGATTTAGTCTGTCATGTATATTTTCGGCTAACATTTAATATTTTAAATTTTACCAAGCTAAAGATAACGATAACTTGAGGATGCGGAGAGAACATGACAGGGAAGTTTCTTGATGCAACATGCTGCCAGCAAAATAGTTGAAACTTTCTGCTGTCAAGCTTGTTGACGTAGCTAAGCTAGTTAGCTAAGTGGGTACCATGGCCAGAATAGAAAATGGTCGTCAATCAATCGATACAAGAAGTATCAGGACTATTAGCAGCAGTCACACACATATTGATGACGAGAGTTCTTTTGGATCCGACTCGGAGATCAATGGCTTTACCAGCGACCGACAAACCGATAAATACGGATTTATTGGTGGAGCTCAAAAGTATTCTGAGGAATCGTAAGTATTTTAACTTTCTAGTATCAATAATTAGTGTAAATGCGTTATTTTATGTGCCCCCAACACAAAGAGATTCGTGGGATAACTAAGATGTTACCTGTGTACAACTTTTCGATCTACCGTTATTTCTATCCCAGCTATTACAAACGTTCCCAAGGTTTAATGTAAGTGTATTGCAGGTAATGACTTGATACGCGCAACTGAATCAGTTATCGAAATTGATGTATTCAGTGTCTGGGTAAACTGCACAAAATGTACTCTCATATCTGGGTTGCGTGTACTTTTCACAGGGGAGAAGATGGGCAAGAGATGTATGTATGTAGGCTAATACATGGGATACATCACTCTGCGACACAATTCAACGTGTCAAATGGTGTTCTGTCCTCAATACGTTGCATGCTACGATTAAACGACTTTTTAAAAAATGCACAGATAAATGTAATTTTATTGAACCATGGTAAGTAATATTGCGGTTAGGCACATATCAATGACATGTTCACGCCATTGTGCTGGACCTCATGTCTGCCACACCGTCTTGAGAATGGAAGGAATCAGAGTTGTGCGAAGGGCTTCCTGGCCTGAAACGTCCTGCTTGGCGTGGGGTTTTTAGCAGTCCCTTGTGCCACAACCCTGGTGCCTTCTAACTAAAGAGCCATTTCTGGCTGAGAGCTGTGTAGGTTTTCACAAACATCCAATGTTCTTGGACAGGGCCTGGCTACATCCTTTTAAAGAAATTGCACTGCCCAAGATGTATAAAAACCTCTCTTTGAAGACTTTCCATATCCTACAATTACAGGCCTGTGTTGATCAGATAATGACATGGTTAAACTTCCCATCAGGCATACATCAGGAAGCAGCCTATCCTACTCTATATTTAATTTTTTTTTGTTTGAAAATGTCTGATCGTAATGACTTCTTCTTGGCACTCAGTGCTCCAAGCCTAGCTAACTGGTTTTCGAGTTCATTTGGGCTGTTTATAAGAAATTAATTTTGGATAATTCACACAACTTATCTGCGCTCTCCATCGGTCTTCTCTGCAGGGCCCAGGACGTGCCTCCAGAAGTGCTCAGGCAGAGAGAAGTGAAATGGCTGGACATGCTGGGCCACTGGGACAAATGGATGGTCAAGCGACATGACAAGGTCAGGGCAAGGAATTACACACACCTATGTCCTCCATGTAGCTTGTAGCATGTCAGAACAAATATATATTTATATATCAATATTTTTGGGCTATAATGTGTTTGTGTGAATGAGGCTTTAGGTATGCACGCTAGCAACGTACAATATATTCATGCTACTGAGTGGGGCTTTTTGAAAATGTTAGCCCTGAGTATTTGCTTGGAAGGCTATCAAACATAATAGTAGCCTCCAATGTGTCAATATTCAAGTGCTCAAAGACGAGGCCTCTGAGTATATCATACCACTCGGCATACTTCCTCGCCTAGCTGGTTCTTGCTAATGGCTCCGCAAGTGCGCAACCCCTGCTCATTTCCATGAGTCAGCAGCAGGCCGGAACACGATCCATCCCTTTCTCTACAGTCACCCCACGCATCATGTGACAGAATGACAGTCTGAGAAGCAGGGCGGGCCCAGCTGACAAAGCATTACAGACACTGTTGGGAAGTTCTCTGTCTCACTGTGGGCACAGCTTGTTGTCATCTGGTCTCGGTGCAGTCCCCCAAGTTAAGACAGTTAAGTTAAGTGTTTCCATGTGAAAGGAAAACAGTGATGAATTTATCATGACAGTCATGATGTTAGTTTGGAGATGGAAGTGATTGACTTGGTAACTGCCTATTTTTTGTGGTTGTTGTGGAGGTTATGGGTGTGTGGCATTGTTGCTACTGGACATTGTGTGTACAGCTCTCCTCAGAGGGTATCAGTAGGACCAACAACTCTAATGGAAATGGCAAGTTGAAGCCTACTGTGTGTTTTGCTGGTCCCCTGCACACATTGTAAACCATTTACTATATTCTTATTGATTTGGAGTCGTTTTAACTTTTTCTTAGATATTTACATTTAGAGAAGTGAGCCTGAGAAAGACATTTTGAACAACTAGACAGATTATACTGTAAGACAAGGTCAGTTGATATTTTCCTCATTTGTTCTGACCCAACCTTCAAAAAAACATAGTACTTCTGCAGTGTAGCAACACATTCAACCCGATTTAGGATCTGTGTAGCAACACATTTTTACTCTAACTCTCTTGTTTTTAAATGTTTTGAGTTAAACATACTCAAGTAAAATCAATAGTAGTTTCACTTTGAATTTCAGTTATATACAGTATAGTCATTTCATTTTTTTCAGGGCAACACAAATATAAATTGAATCAGCAAATTACAGAGCATGAATATAGCAAGGCTGTAAACTTCCTGTTTTAATATCTGACCCAACACGGCTGTGTGCTTTGGGCTTAAAGACATTCTTTTGCAGTATGGGGTTTTTCACTGGTGGTGCCAGCATATGTCACCTTTTTTTGGTACCTAACCAATGAAAATATATTTTCAGTTGTAAAACATTAGGCAGACATTGTTATTTATTTAGAATTTTGTACACACCACACAAAATATATCCCTGTCTCCCTCTCCCCTCCAAAACCCTCCCCTACAACCTCCGATTATTTCACCCAATATCGAATGGAAAAACGTTAACAACTCAACGATGAACTCTTTATCGTCTATACAAGCTACTTTTACATAATATCCAGGGTTTTGCTGTCAAACGCTTCTTAAAAGTAATATTTTAAAGGAGACAGATTGCTATTACATTTACATTTAGGGCATTTAGCAGACGCTTTTATCCAAAGCGACTTACAAAGAGTACATTTGTCATAAGAAGGTGAAACATTTAATTGCTGCTAATACAGTAAGAAAGTCACCAGAACAAGTTTCAAGCATTTCAATTGCTAGATTAACCATTGCTAGTATACAACATCTCTGACTAAGTGCCAAGTTATAAAGAGCGATCAAAGTGCCAAGTTACAAGAGTGATTAATTCAACTACTCAGTGTATAGAGTCCACATAGAGAAATTTCTGATATTAAGTATTAAATCGCCCTAATTTTGGCATAGGGAAAACTAATTGACGATCATCGCTTCAACTGCCAATATAGGATGTGGCACAACCCTAGTTGGAACACATGTCTGGAACCAGAACCGACATAGTGGAACACTCTCTTTTTTTGTAACGTTAGCTTGAATTGGTACTCGTTGTTTAGTTGGTATCCAACCCTACTTAGCCTCTAGGGGGTGTGTCATATTAGCATATTCTTAGATCCTGGCATAATAATTGATGGAGAAGCTGTGTAGTTACATAAAAGCCCTTTTATGTCCCATAGGGATCTTTTTGATTATCTGTTATCCATCAATCCAAGTAATTTAGTTGCTCATGGCCAGAAACAAAATGAATATACACACCGTTGTTCAATCTCAGATGAGCCTATCACCTTCTGGTCATACATTTGCCAACAGCCTTTTTATGTTTCATGTCTTGTAGTTCAAGTTTAAAATGATCCCAGACTTCCAATTCCTTTGGCATCTTAGATGCTCCTCTTACTGACTTGTGGGTTCTTTCTCTCATAAGAGAAGTTAAACAAAAGATTTATCTTAGTATGCAAATTTGTCCCAAGGACAAACCTGCTGAATGAATGAATATCTGAATGTTGAAGACCTTCTGTTATCGCGATAGTTATAATGTGAATTTTAGTGTTTTAGAGTCAGACACAATTCAGATTTTTTTCAATTCTGAATCGGGCCACCTTCAAATGTGTCAGATATCAGTCAGAATTGTATTTGTTTTACATGCAACCTCAGTCTCAGTTTGACTTCGACGTTCTGAGGTGTTGAGAGCCACTCAGTGAATACACACATGAAAGACAGCTGTAATGGTGGTAGTCACTGGAGGGACAGTGAAATTAGAAGTTCATTTAGTAATGTTTGACAGCATTTTATAGTGATCTCATTTACTTTTCTTGAAATCTGTCACCCACATTAGTGCCTGTGTGTTTTCTTTTGAATAGTTCTAGTTCTATTGTAGTTTTGCTCTTAGGGTTATTCAATTAACACATTTGTCTTAATGAAATTAACAGCTTAAGAAATAAAAAAGGAACCATGATTTTTTTCAAAACACGTGATTTAAAAGAACATCCTCTAGTGTAAAAATCCACGCCGTCTCAACACTACTATACATCAACTTATAAATGTAACTGTAAACGCTGGCTTCACTGGCCTCCATGTTTACTGCCTTGCATTGTGTGTGTGATGACTTTGTTATTATTCAGTTGTGGGGCACTTCATACTATGACCTGTTCACACTGGAATCTGATATCTGGGCTTGTATACACTCCCCTCCAAACGTATTGGACCAGTGAGGCCAATTCCTTTATTTTTTGCTGTAGACTGAAAACATTTGTGTTTGACATCAAATTAATATGAGACGAGATCATTTCAGCTTTTATTTCCAGGTATTTACATCTGGATCTGACACACTTAGAAACTTAGAAGATAGCACCTTTTGTTTGAACTCACCCATTTTTCATGTGAGCAAAAGTATTGGAATATGTGACTGACAGGTGTATTTTGTTGCCTAGGTGTGTCCTATTACATTGATTATTCAAACAATAAATAGCACTGAATGTCCATGCTCAGTTTCAGATTTGGGTTTTGCCTGTGCAGACTGTATTTCTAGTTAGAGGTGTAATCAACATGAAAACCAGAGAGCTGTCTATGGGTGAAAAACAATTGTGAAGCTGAGAGAAGATGGAAAATCAATCAGAGCCATTGCACAAACATTGGCCACAGCCAATACAACCATTTGGAATGTCCTGAAGAAGAAAGAAACCACTGGTGTACTGAGTAAGATGTCGAACGAGTAGACCAAGGAACACAGCAGCAGTTGACGACAGAAACATTGTGAGAGCTGTAAAGAAAGACCCTAAAACAACTGTTGGTGACATCAGCAACAACCTCCAGAGGGCAGGAGTGAAGGTATCAGAATCTACTGTTGGCAGAAGACTTCATAAACAAAAGTACTGCTGCACCAGAAGATGCAAACCAATAATTAGCAAGAAGAATAGGAAGGCCAGGCTGGAATTTGCCAAAAACTACAGAGATGAGCCTCAAAAATTCTGGGACAAAGTTTTGTGGACTGATGAGACAAAGATGAACCTTTACCAAGGTGATGGAAAGGCTAAAGTTTGGAGAAATAAAGGATCTGCTCATGACCCCAAACATACAAGCTCATCTGTGAAACACAGTGGACGTAATGTCATGGCTTGGGCTTGCATGGCTTCTTCTGGGACAGGCTCGTTCATCTTCATTGATGATGTAACACATGATGGCAGCAGCAAACTACAGAAACATTTTGTCAGCCAATTTAAAGAAAGATGCAACCAAACAGATTGGGAGATCCTTCATCATGCAGCAAGACAATGACCCAAAACACACTGCAAAAAAAACAAAGAAGTTCATCAGGGGCAAGAAGTGGAAGGTTTTGCCTGGCCAAGTCTCCAGACTTAAACCCTGTAGAGCATGCATTTTACCTGCTAAAAGGAGACTGAAGGGAGTAACCCCCCAAAACAAACAACAGCTCAAAGAGGCTGCGGTGAAAGCCTGGAAAAGCATCACAGAAGAAGAATGCAAAAGCTTGGTGATGTCAGAGGGTCACAGGCTTGATGCAGTTCTTGCAAGCAAAGGATTTGCAACTCAATATTAAGTCTTATTCACTTTCATCATAAGTTGTGTATAAGATCCAGATGTAAATACCTGGAAATAAAAGCTGAAGTGTTGGTCTCATATTCATCTTTTGAGGTCAAACACAAATGTTTTCAGTCTACAGCAAAAATAAAGGAATTGGCCTCACTGTTCCAATACTTTTGGAGGGGAGTGTATTAGAATGCATCATGGGATTCTTTGTTGGCGATATTCCACCATCTCAAGAGTACTTAAGACAGTTTGAGAAATGTAAGATCGTAAATAATCTTAAATCCTAGGCTATCTTGGGCTAAAACATTGTTTTACCACATCTCACATGAGAAACACTGTGGCAGTTTAAAATACAACATTGTCACTACATAATGACAAATAATGTCATGATGAATTACTAAACAATGACCAAAACCCTATTACTACCATTAACATTCTTATGCTCCTATACTTGGAAATGGAGGCTGTCATTGTGATGTGACGCCACCATGTACAAGCCCTATTGGCACATTCAAACCATAATGTGAACAGCCAAACCAAAACATCTGAATTGAGGATTTCTGCTTGTAGTGTGCAGGAAGCCTAGCCATGCATTATCTAATGCAACCTCCATTATCATAGCATGCATAATCTAAAGCAACCTCCATTATCATAGCATGTATAATCTAATGCAACCTCCATTATCATAGCATGCATAATCTAAAGCAACCTCCATTATCATAGCATGCATAATCTAATGCAACCTCCATTATCATAGCATGTATAATCTAATGCAATCTCCATTATCATAGCATGCATAACAGAACATCATTTTGCCGCTGTCATTTTTACACCGAATTTCTCTGACAATGGAGGAAGTGCAGTATGGGACGCCTATGATTTGTATGTTTAAAAAACAATTAAATGAATAGCATTTGGGCGGGGGGGGGGCGAACAAAACAGCTGGATGCATATAGGTGAAACACTGGACATTCCAGGCTCGAGCAGCAGATTTCAAGTGACCTGTTCTCTATTCATAACCAGTGACAGATGACTTTACACATGGCTTTCATTCTACAAAGATTCTATGAGGTCTGCCTTCTAGCCCTGTGGGTTGTGTTGTGAAGCCTGCTGTGTGTCTTTGGCCCCCAGGTGAGGCTGCGGTGCCAGAAGGGCATCCCCCCAGCGTTGCGGGGCCGGGCCTGGCTCTACCTGTGTGGGGGGAAGGTGAAGAGGGAGCAGTGCCAGGGCAAGTTTCAGGTCAGTCAGCCCCTGGGGCCACTTCTTCTGTTGGGGTTAATTGTTTTAGGAATGTAGGGCTGCAATGATTTATTCATTAATCTATTCGCTTTTCTTGGCTCCTTGTCACATAAAGAAAGCATATTTATCACTTTGGATTCTGGTAACTTGTGATGGCATCTGCTATTATTTATCACATTGTATACACAAAATGTATCGATTAATCGAGTTTGAATATAATTGTTAGTTATAATTGTTGCAGACCTATATAAATGTAGCAAAATGTTTAAATTGTGTGTATATACTGTATATATATAAGTATATGTATGTATATGTGTATACAGATCGTATATTGCAATTGAAGGGATGATCAGCAAGTTTTAAATTTTTCTAAGACAATATTAGGGCCATTGTAACTAACTTACATTCAGAACTTTCTCGATAAACACAGCGCACATAGACCCTGTCTGAATAGCACTCTGCATCCTTCAAAATAGTACTTTTAACATACAGAATTTACAGTTAACCCTATTCTGTTACCTGTTAACACTCCCAAAATGTATTAATTTAATGGGAATAATCAATTTACTTGCTTTAATGCAAATGTACATTTTACTCAGATGTACTGATCACATACAATCTGAGTACCTTTGAAAAGTGCATGGTCTCATCAGAATGCCACGCAGTCAAATTGGTGTTTTCAACATGGTAATATCTCTTATATGATCGTCAATACGGTAAGCTATGCCATTTTATTACTGTTACTGAAATAGGACCAAAACTGAGGGCAAACCAGAGAAACCCTGTTTTTGCCAGTCTTTGCCAAACAGTTTGTGAACGTTCCACTGTACTTGGAACGCAGGCAGCGGTCTTTTTGTGACGTCACAGTGCCTTTAGTATGCCCTTTGATGTCACGACCAAGGGACACAGGCGGAGCCCCGGCAGAGAGGGCCGGGGGTCTCAGACACTTAGTAAAACACTACGGTGTGTGGCTGTGTGGAGCTCCTTCTGGATAGCTGTTGATGTTGATCACATCTGAGAGGAGCTCCCCAGACATGTATCTTATAGTGCTACGGTGTGTGTGTGTGTCTGAGCAGCGCTGCATGTCCCAGTAAGGGTCAGGCTTCTCAGACATAGTATCATCTGATAGTAGAACGCCACGGTGTGTGTGGCGCATTTCATCTACAGAACTCTAATACATTACTATCACAACCAAAGTGACCTCCTCGCACGCCCCTGATGGCTGCGTAGGTCATCACCATCATCACCTCCTCCCTAGAACTCTCTGCTTCTGTTCAGGAAGATTAGAACTGACATTAACATTGTCTTCCTAAATTGGTAAAAATAGATAAAAAACCAGTTGATGTGAGACAACCACTAAGCTAAGGATGTGCCTGTGTAGGAGCTAGATGATCAGGCTGGAGACCCCAAGTGGCTGGAAGTGATCGAGAAGGACCTGCACCGCCAGTTCCCTTTCCATGAGATGTTTGTGTCTCGCGGAGGGCACGGGTGAGTTTCACCATCACCCGTCTCACAATGGAAGAGATGACATTTACACCTACTGACTGCTCTCCATCACTCACTGACTCCTTCTCTCCTTGTCTTTTTGTCTCTCTCCCTCTCTCGCCCTCCCGTCCTGGCTTGCTCTCTTTCTCTCTGTCACACTCCCTCTCTTTCTCCCTCCCCCTCTCTCTCGCTCTCTCTCTCTCTCTTACCTCCCTCTCTTTCTCTGTCCCCCCCTCCCTCTCACACAATGTGTTGTCCTCCTGACCCACACAGGCAGCAGGACCTGTTCCGTGTCCTCAAGGCGTACACGCTGTACAGGCCGGAGGAGGGCTACTGTCAGGCCCAGGCCCCCATTGCCGCCGTGCTCCTCATGCACATGCCTGCTGAGGTAAGCAGCTGGATGACTGTACAAACACCAGTCTGTCTTTATTAGGCGCTGTCTGTGTGATGCGTGTAAACACACCGCCCATATGCACTAACAAGGAGACCTGGGCTATTTTTGAGCTCGGTAATAAACACACTCTCAGATGGTCTGTGGCCTGGGACAAAGCCCCTGGTTACAATCTGGTATGGTTGCCGTGATGCACGGTGTGTGGTGTGCACACAGTTTGGAGCGGTCGGTATTCTCCTAGACTACCGTGGGCACTGGACATAAAATGCAAAGCATTGTTCTTATCAAACATGGCGCTTGCATTCTCTGTGCACCTTTGTGGAATGTTGGTAAAGCTGTGTGTACAGGCGTCCAGCTCACAACCTCCTCCAGTGGGACGAGTGACAGAGCGCCATGACAACAGTGCTGAGGGCTGTGGTCCTTTTGTGTACATGCCACCTCGCTCGGTTCACACACAGTAACTACATGAGGTCTAAAAGACTTCTGTTGCATGCAGAATAAGACCACTTTATTAGTCAGATGGGATGAGGGTGTCATTGTAGAGAGTACAGTAAGGACAAAGTGGGATTAAAAAGAGCTACAAACATTTAAAGAAGAATAAAAAATACAAAACATATCCAGAAAGTACATCTGTGAAATATACATAGAATTATATGTAATTATATACATGTTACTTTGCAGATGTGGAAAATAGGTTGCACATGTTTAATAATGCTAAACGACCGCAATTACTTTTGGAAGTGTTTGGTCATTCATGCAGAAGATCAAATTGTAGGTTCTTTTTTCATTTCCTGTTCCACTCCCTCTTATTTTCTCTCTTCCTTTTCGTATTGAAATCCAACTTGTGACTTGTGGCATCACGTGTTCAGCGTGGCCTCCATGTGAACATTGCAGGAATACGCTGACATCATGTGTATTTGTTTCCACAGGATGCCTTCTGGGGACTGGTCCAGATCTGTGAGAAGTATCTCCCTGGCTACTACAGCCCAGGCCTGGTAAGCTGAGAGCCCTGTACTGCTGCACACCTAAGGTGGCCACATGGTTTAATGAACACACGAGTTCCTTATTTGCCACCAAGTGCAAGCAAACATCCCTTGGCTTTTATACCTTGAATGCCATTAAAACAAATCTATGGAAGGAATTCTGTGGCTTTGACTCACAAGTTTAAATTTGCCAGCTATGAGCAGTAGCCACAAGTACTATTATTCTAGTCTGGGGTGTATTAATGCAGTATTATGGTAAGATTACTGCAGATTACTGGTAAGATGGTAACCGGTAAGATCAGTTCTACAAGTTGGCTCCTGCCTCGTCCACATTGGCCAACCACAGTGCTGGTTCACAACTCGATTTCCTTCCATGAGACAAAACGTTGATTGACGAAAAAATCGAATCACTTGCTCTCAATTGTGTCACCGTGATGACTAATGGAAAACTTAAATATAGGAGCATTCAATGTAAGGCTATGAATTTAGTCCTTGAAATCGTGTGCTGTTGTACGCAAATACGAATGATGTTAATGATGGATGATGTTAAATGCTATTCGGAGTGTGTTTGACTTGTGTGAATTGACGTGTGTTTGAGATTTGCTGGTAAAATGGGGTGTAGCTCAGGACCAAACTAGTAGGAAGGAGATGTAGTCCTCGAGGCCTTGACTGGAGCTGTGTGTCAGTCCACTGGAGGCTTTGTATGACAGTTGAATGTGTTATCATTCATCAAGTTTGCCAGCGTCGACATCCAAAAGTCTCCAGTGTGACGTTCTATTAAACTTCTAACCATAAGTAAAGTTTGTCTTTATTAATAGCATATATAGTATATAATGTAGTTGAGTTCAGTATTTGTTGCGTGTTGAGCATCAGGGTGTCTTGTGGCCTACAGGAAGCCATCCAGCTGGACGGGGAGATCCTGTTTGCTCTCCTGCGGCGGGTTTGTCCGCTGGCCTACCGGCACCTGGAGAAGCACAAGATGGAGCCCATCCTCTACATGACGGAGTGGTTCATGTGTGCCTTCTCCAGAACGCTGCCCTGGGCCTCGGTGCTGCGTGTCTGGGACATGTTCCTCTGTGATGGTACACATGCAATACAGATACATAATATATGTATGTGTGTATATATAGTTATATATATGTGTGTGTGTAGTATATATGCATATTTATATATATTATCTATACAGGTAATTACATGTGCAGCAGTGTTCGGTTCAGTAGTTAGGTCTATAGCACTTTTCATCATTTATTATTATTATTATTAATACTATAATAACATTATTTAACTAAACTCTATAATTATTCAAAGACAAAGTACATTTGTATTTATTGTGGCCTTTTCCACGTAGCTAAACTGAATCCATCTTTGTCTCTCTCCCCAGGAGTGAAGATCATCTTCCGAGTGGGCCTGGTGCTGCTGAAGTGCATGCTGGGAAGCCGGGACAAGCTGAAGGCCTGCCAGGGCCAGTATGAGACCATGGAGCTGCTCAGGGCCATCCAGCCCCGCTACATGCAGGAGGGCTTCCTAGCCCGGGAGGTCAGTGCACCCCAACACTACTATGTTTCATATATCAGTGCACCCCAACACCACTATGTTTCATATATCAGTGCACCCCAACACTACTATGTTTCATATATCAGTGCACCCCAACACTACTATGTTTCATATATCAGTGCACCCCAACACTACTATGTTTCATATATCAGTGCACCCCAACACTACTATGTTTCATATATCAGTGCACCCCAACACTACTATGTTTCACATATCAGTGCACCCCAACACTACTATGTTTCACATATCAGTGCACCCCAACACTACTATGTTTCATATATCAGTGCACCCCAACACCACTATGTTTCATATATCAGTGCACCCCAACACTACTATGTTTCACATAGCAGTTAATTTGAATTAAATTAGATACAGATTTGTAAAAAAATAAAATAATTAAAGACATTCCAGAGAACCTTCCGTTGAACTGGAGGGCCATTTCATGGATTCATCTGGTCCCCTCGTTTCTGAGTAGCTCAGCACTCAGCAGCAGGCAGGCCCTGTTGGTGTCATGTTTAACGATTTAATGGAGCACTCATGAGTGAGAACAATGGCTGCTCAGAAAGGCAGCAGAGGGAAGAGAGTCTGAGAGACGAGTTGATCC
Source organism: Phycis blennoides (assembly GCA_900302315.1). Lineage (NCBI taxonomy): Eukaryota > Metazoa > Chordata > Actinopteri > Gadiformes > Phycidae > Phycis > Phycis blennoides. The sequence continues at coordinate 12,901 of OMKI01058044.1, read as the reverse complement.
AGAGGCTTGGAGTGCTGGCTGCCCAGTGTCTGCTTCCTGGTTGCTGTCCCCACAGACAATGGCCTCTCAGACAGACAGACAGACAGACTCTCTCATTGCTACTGCCATCTTTTAAACCACGGCCGGCCACACATGACATTTGCCCCCGGGGACATTTGCCATTTCCTTACAGTACAGATTGGGAGCAAAAATGTAAATGATTAGACACTCTTGGGGTACTCTTTCTAAGCTTGTACCTAGAAGTTGTATCCCACCCCCTGCCCTAGTGTAAGTCTTGTTTACTTGGTTGGTATGTTGGATTTCTTGGGGTATAATGTACTAATACAGGTAGGCATCCTTGAGCTAGATGCCTGACCCCTGACCTGCTCCTTAATGACCTGTATATGAATTCATTGGATTCTGCTAAATGAATAAGAGTTGTAAATCAATTACAGTTGCCCTCCTGCTGTGTGTGTGTGTGTGTGTGTGTGTGTGTGTGTGTGTGTGTGTGTGTGTGTGTGTGTGTGTGTGTGTGTGTGTGTGTGTGTGTGTGTGTGTGTGTCTGTGTGTGTGTGTGTGGGGGTGGGTGGGTGGGTGTGTGGGGGGGGGGGGGGGGGGGGGAGGGTGG
>OMKI01058044.1:0-11998 GCA_900302315.1 Phycis blennoides | reverse complement strand
CATGTGTCTTGGTTTGCCTTGAGTTTCCCATCTGTGCCGGTGTGTGTGTGTGTGTGTGTGTGTGTGTGTGTGTGTGTGTGTGTGTGTGTGTGTGTGTGTGTGTGTGTGTCAGATCGTGGAGGTTCCTGTGTCAGCGCGTGACATTGAGCGTGAACACCACTCCCAGCTGAAGCGCTGGAGAAAGAACCGCGGTGAGCTGAACTTCAAGTCCCCTCCCAGGATGCACGGCGCCCGCGTCATCATGCTGGCGGAGCCGCCGCGCCGCCAGGACCTGCAGCAGAACCCCACCATCATCGTGGAGGTGCCCCCACCCACGCCCCAGATGAAGAAGGCCACCAAGATCAAGGAGGAGAGGAGCAGTATGAAGAAGAAGAAGAAGAGTCTGAGGAAGTCCTCCCAGACCCCGGAGGTGATCCCCAACCCCTACCCTCTCACTGAGGAGCCCACACCCCAAGCCCCACCACCAGACCAGCCTCTGCTCCTTAACAAGACACTCCCTCCCCCGTCTCTACCCCCAACCCAACCGGAACCCCAACCCCAACTCCAACCAGAACCAGAACCATTGCCTGTGTCTGTCCCTGACATGGTTCAGCAGCAGGAGACGCCTCCAAAAGAAACACCTCCCACCACCAAAGAATCTCCTCTACAAAGGTCCACACACAGCCTCAGCAGCACAGAGCAGGATACCTACCTGTAGTACCCTCTACAGTCCAATGTGGGATTAGCATCCTTTGTATTTTACACCCGCACCAGCACAGGGCAATGACAGAGTTGTCAAATGTTACCACAGCTGACTATGAATGGGAGTTCATCTTGTTTTGTTTTCATGATGCTTGCTCAATGAAGGCACCATATTGTTTGTGCCATATGTTGTGTCACACATAAACATTAAGCAGCTTATGCTAAAGTGTCAAAGAACAATATCCGTGTCTGCATCACTCCTCCATCTGGTCATATGACCTCTGGTTCTGTCCTTTGTTTTGAACCAGTGGGTCAGGGTATGTTCAGTGTGAGTATGAACGTCTGCAACACCGTTCATCTTCAGGGGAAGCAGTAGATGGTTCCCCACCAGATTTTATCTTATTTCTACACATTTCTGGTCACAATCCATGCTGTTGAATTCAATCAGATACTCTTGTCATGTCATCTTCTGTTACAAGTTCGTTGAACTTTTGTTATTGACAAACTTCTTAAATCGTCTTGCATCTGGTTTCAGTGTAAGCCTTTTGTAATCACTAGGGGCAGTCTTGGATTTTACTGTTGCAATGATTTGCAGAAAATTTAAGACAAGCATTCATTATAATTGTGTTTTTTTCTTCAAATGTTACATTTTGCTGTCAATTAAATAACATCTACTTTTTTTCAGGGAACTGAAATGAAGCTAACCTTCAACAGTAACTCAATTACCAAGCTCATTCACAACTAGCCTGATTGCGTTATGTATTTTTTCACTTACACAACAATATTTATTTGACAGAACAGTGTACACATTACATCCATTGGGCTTCCACATGCCTTGGAATGCTTGGTGCCCAAATGGACCAGGTGTCTTGAACCAGGTGTTGTCAAATGTGCAGAATGCCTGGTAATGCCAGTGCACCCTGTGCCAGTCACTAGTAGACACTACACACAAGCACTATTTCCTTATTAGTTTGGCTATAGACCTAATCCACCTAACATTCCTCACCGTTTGACACATTCCTGCCTTCCCAAGGGCTAATCTGTCTAACTCTGTCCATCTGCTAGTCTTTTTTTCTCCAAATGCAAATCTGTGTTATGTATCCATATATATATTTGTGCATGTAATTCCTGTAATGTCTTGGCAGATGAACCCCCCCCTAACCCCCACCACCACCACCTTCTCTTGTTTGCACCAACTTCCAGTTGGTGCAAAGCCCTTGTCCAGGGGGGGGGCGCTCGGTCACTTTCTTTGTGCTAGAAATCCCAAAGCAAATCGAGTCACTGTCACTTTTAAATGATTCACTACCAGTACATGTAAACGTACACAACACTGTTGTTACAGAGGAAAGGGAATACTATGTTTTTATTTTTTGGTAAGTGTAATTGTACTTGGCACTCTTGTTGGAGAATTGCACTCGTTTGTCTGGGAGTCAGAGAGCCCAGTTGGGAGGATCCATTATCACAGTCTCTGTTGGGACAATCCATTCACGGTCAAGATGGACAGTCTCTGTTGGGACAATCCATTAGCGGTCAAGATAGAGAATCTCTTTGACACAATCAATAATTTGGAGCACATAGTTAATGAACTCTTGTGTTGAAGGTGTTCAAATCCATCTTTGTTATTACTTACAATAGTGATTAGATTAACAATCTTGCAGAGAAAGTAAGCATTTTACAAACACACATAAGTGGATGCAAATTCAATTGTGTGAGCCATTCCAGGCTACCTACAGAAAGCAATACATTTTGAATTATTAACAAATGGTGTAGAGTGATCTAGCCCCCCACATTGTATGCAAGTGTGCATCATTTGTTTTGTTTAGCCAGTATAGTTGTTTAATTTAATGTCTGTGTAGATATTAAATGTTTGTTTTTTGCCAATATGATATTCTGGCCATCACTCACATCAAGGGAAGCATTTATACATGATTTTAATGATTGTGGGGGAAAACATTTTCTTGGGAATATTGGGACATTTTGGGATTAACTGTGCCATTTTTTTGTACTTTTGGGAGAGATTGGATATTTCTTTACCATTTGCAGCTAACAAACTAGGCTTAACATGATAAATAAGAACTATTTGGATTTTATAAATAAAAGTTTTGTCTAAATATAACTTGTTTTTTTATTTAGTTCAGCCTAAAGGTATTATACATATTACAGCTAACGTAATTAATGCGAAATTAATGATTATACATTTGTTTCAGAGATAGTCAAGTCTTGAGCAACTTTGTTATGCAATGACAATATTTGGCCAGCAGGTGGAGAAAGAGTAATTCCTAACAATAAATCAAGCTTTTACCCGAGACTGTTGACCTCTTTTACATTTAGGTGTAATTCCTCATAAGGTCATCCCATCGGAGGTACCCTGTAGCCCCCTAAAGTCATCTGGACTAGTAACAGGTTGCTTTGGTTCTCTTAATTTAGTGTCAGATGCCATCGCCCACCACAACTAGCTTTGAGATAATTGGACTGGAACCAACATTGTACCTCAGGGTTCATAGCATCCAGGGGAAATTGCTAACCATGTAAACTTCAAAAAGTCTTTTAACTCAACCAGATTATTAAAGCTGTCGCTGCATCCAGGGTCAGTACTGGCACGGTGAGTTGCAATAGTCAATTGTAAAAGTGCCAATTAGTCAAGTGATTATGAAGATGCTTCTTCAGCCATAAGGATAATTTCATTGTTGACTTGTCATTTAAGTGATCTATATGTATAATGTATGTGATTCAATAGGACATATTTATGCTACAACATTGATGTGGTGCATCACTAATATTCGATACTATTAGAATCTAATAGTATCGAATATATATATATATATATTAATGTAATATTATCCCGCAGGAACTGCCAAAATACTTTTATTATGCATTTTTTTATGATTTTTATTATGATTTCTCATTCTGAAGTACCTTACGGTATTAGGTAGTAGGTAGTAGGTAGGTGTTATGGACTGATGATTCCACCCACATACTGGCCTGCAACAGTTAACTGGCCAGATCTGTGGAATGCATGCAGCATCACGCCTTCCCTTCCCAGCTCAGCAGACACCTGGCCCCCTTTCAGAGCCTCCGTGCCATTTACATCTCAAAGGGGGGTGACCAAGAAGGCCCTCTCTGTGCTCTCTGCCCAGCTCCCAGAAATGATCTGATTTATCTCTCCCATCAACGGAAATATGGGACCTTTTTTTTAAAAAAGGAGCACGTCCCCCCCTCCTCCACCAGCAGCATCACCTCCCGCTTATCCCTGTGGCGTCCCCCCCTCCTCCACCAGCAGCATCACCTCCCGCTCATCCCTGTGGCGTCCCCCCCTCCTCCACCAGCAGCATCACCTCCAGCTCATCCCTGTGGCGTCCCCCCCTCCTCCACCAGCAGCATCACCTCCAGCTCATCCCTGTGGCGTCCCCCCCTCCTCCACCAGCAGCATCACCTCCAGCTCATCCCTGTGGCGTCCCCCCCTCCTCCACCAGCAGCATCACCTCCAGCTCATCCCTGTGGCGTCCCCCCCTCCTCCACCAGCAGCATCACCTCCAGCTCATCCCTGTGGCGCTGGCCAGAGGGACTTGTGACCCCCCGGCTGCAGCCCTCACCAGAGGAGTGGCAGTGGTGGTTGTGGGGTTGGTGTTTGTGGTGGTCACAGCAAAATCCCCTTGTGTCTGTGTGTGTTTGTGTTTAGGGAATCAAAGTGTCATTCCAACTGTGTGGCAGAGTGTGCAGGCCAGTCAGGCTGTGAGGAGAGCGGAGCACAGAGTGTGCAGGCCAGTCAGGCTGTGAGGAGAGCGGAGCAGTGACAGCACTGCTGACACTCAGCACATCTCTTTGTGCAACAGCTCACACAGGCGAGAACAAGGGGATGGAAATGATTATCTACTGTGGTGAGTGAAAAAATGAGGAGGGTGCAAATTACAATTATCCCCAAGGTTCACTATAGACACGAAGCACTTCTTCAAATGTTTACGAGAACTCCATCATATGCTATGTTTTGTTATCGCTTAATGATGAGTATGCCTATGATAAATAGTTTTTGTGCAGAATTATCTATCTATTTATGATATATTTCACTACCTTGGCACAGTATTCTCTGACCATTAAAGTTGTTCTTGAGAAGACACAAAGTAGCCCTGTCTTTCTAAACAAAGTCTCATAAGTGGAATCCACTTGGACTGATAGATTGGCTTATTTCTACTCCATTCCATGCAGACAGACTCCTGGCTCCAGTAGCAACCAGTGACCAGTGACCAGTAGCTATTTTTCCTTATGATTCTGAAGCTTTTGTGAGCTTTTTGGCATTTATTCTGTGTGTGTCCTGTGGCGGCCATACTTGGTGTGAGTAAAGTGAGTACATTCAACTCGCAGGTACTTTAAACATTACCATAGATCTCCATTCAATGACCATGAGGAGGAAAACCCAGTTCTTACGGAGAAAAAAACATCAACAAAACAGCAGCTAGACTTCATTTGTTCTATCAGGTGATATCTGGGCATGCAAGTAAAAAGCCCAGAGTGTGTGAAGTTCTAAATGATTTTGTCAATCACCTGCTTGTGGCTTAGCCTACAGGACATTTCACCCTGAAGAGACTGGGGGTGGTGGTGGTGGTGGGGTGTGGCGGGGGGTTACTCAAGGGTGAAGGCTGCATACCTATGGACCCCGCAAGGCTGCTGTCTCCGTGTTGAAGCCGTTTTAGCTAATCTCCAACAGTTGGAGCCCCTCCCATCCTCCCTCCCCCCATTCTGCCAACCTCTAAACCCTGCTGCCTCTCTCCCTCGGAGCAGTGCTGCAGGCTGAGCACCACCATGGCTGCACAGTCTTGCTTGCATTGCTGCTCTTTGCTCCCTTGTGAATACAAAGCTGAAGTTCCATCAGTTCATCTGTTGACTTGAATTACGATTCTTTCAGAGCCCCTTGAGGTTTACTGCTCTTACAACAACAAGAGAGCGAACAGCAACGACTGGTATCTCAACTAACTGCAAATTAATCACAGCTGGCCTGCCAGCCTCTTCATCCATGTTCCTCCACGACTTACCTCATTCTACGGCCTCCACTGCTCAGGGTTGGAGGTTCTACTGATGATCAGTGAGCTAGGCCGCTAAATGGCCCTCTCCAGAGTGTTTGTTTACCTGTGTGTGTGTGTGTGTGTGTGTGTGTGTGTGTGTGTGTGTGTGTGTTGTGCTCATAGAGCTCCTGGCTAGTAGGTGATGAGTTACAGACACAGATGGTGGGCATCAGCAGCAGGCGGTCCGGGGGCAGATTAGCAGCAGCCTGTGTCTGGCCCAGTCCAGCCCAGTCCCACTCCCACCCGGGGTCCCAGAGGGAGAGCCTGTCTGTAACCCTACTCGCCACGGCAAGCCTGTTGTGTTGACGGAGGCAGACCACAGGCTTATCTTGTCTCAGACCCCAAATCAGCGGGCTAGTGGGCTCAGAGTGCTCCCAGTATGTCAGGGTGGAGGTGGGTGGGGTTGGGTGTGCGAGTTAAGTCCAGAGTGATTGGTGGTGTTACAGAGTTTGGATGGAGAAACACAGCGTACAGCCTTGGTCTTTATTGGTATCTGGCATTCTGCAGCGAGACGTCTTCCTTCTGCTGATGACCATCGGATGCCCGCATTTGTTTTGTCTAACCACCAACGCCTGTATTTTCAACTCTTTCCAGCCCCTCTGTTCTGGGCCTTGGTTTGGGGCTTTCCCAGTCTGCCGAGGTGCCTTGCACGTCGCCTCCACTGGGATATGTTTGTAGTTTCGTCTTCCTCTTTGTGGAAAACAAACCCAAGCAGGGTAACCAGTGCACATTTTGCCATCATTTAATATCCGTGTTGCAGTGTGCAGGAAGCAGAGTTCAAACTGTCCAGGTCATAGGTCAACCAGATGCATTATGGGAGACACGGGGTGAGAGGATTCGGGAGAGAGATCCAGGGTAGCTGGCAGGGGGTTGGTGTTCAGGTCCTGTTTATTTTATAAACACAGGCAGCGGATTAGTATTGGAGCGAGGCCCCCTTCACCACCACCACACACCCCCTGGTCTCCGGCCATATGGGGAGGATGTCCTCTGTGTCAGAACCCTCTTAAAAAACCTCATTATGGGATGCCATCACACTTAAAGAAGAAGAAGGGGCGTTTAGCAGATGCTTTTCTCCAAAGTGACTTACAATCAGTACATTTGTGGGGTTCAACATGTGGACAGATGGAGGTCTACCCACTGAGCTATGCCACCCCGTGCTGAAAGAAGCAACAAATAGATTGCCCACATGAGCATGAACAAAAAATGCACCCATAAGACATCTTGGATCCTGACCTAGTGTTGGCACACAAAGCCACTGGGAGGTCGAAACAGGAAACCTTATCTGCCTTCCGGCCCTCCCCACCCCTAGCGCCAGGCTGATGAGTCCTGCTTCAAGATGTTTGTCTGTAGCTCATCTCCTGGAGACCAGCACTTTCCTGTCATTGTTTTGTAGCCAGGGTGTTTTTTTCTCTGTGCGTGAGATGCGATAGTTGTAAAGTACCTTCGATGGCCCATCTCTCAATGGCTGCTCTCAATGTTTGTCTCCTCACACACTGAGGACCTTCACAGACACATAGGTACTGTACATAAGGTACTGTAAACACACAAAACAGACTTTTATATGAAACACACACAATACCGGTTTCTAATGTGTAAAACCAACCAAACCATGGGGAGTCTTACGGTGAGCCCACTGCTTCTCAAACCTTTGTGAAGAAACTACTTGCTATCCTTGTTGCACTCAATTAATCATCATCATTGAGGATTCAGCAACTGATTCATTTCAACGTTGTAGCTTTGCGTTGGGATGGAACAAAAGTTGGCTGGCTCTGAGAAGAGACTGAGATGCTGTTTGAAGGATTAACTGTTCTGCACAAGCAAACTGCAGGGACAACCGTGGAGCCCTGTATTGGGACAGCATGTTCAGATTATATTCTCTCAAGTATCCACAGCTACATTGAATTGTCCCACCTTGAGAAATTTGGATTTTCTACATGGAAAATGACGTCCGGTGGTGGACGATGACAGTGTGAAAACAATGATTTCAAGGTCATGGAGACCAACAGTTTCAGAAGCCAATTCATACCAGCTAGATATGGGATGAAGTTGTATTTTTTCTGATATTGCTGATTGGTTTGAAGACTTCAGAGAGTCTTCAAAGAGTCAGCTGTATGTAGGAATATTTAAAGCACAGTCAACATTTGTATCACATTTCTATCCATCCATCCTGTATTCTGTCTTCAAAGGTTTCCACATTTTGTTTAAAATACAATTGTTAACCTGTGCAACAGGTGATCAACCAATGTTATGTATGGTGTGGTAACATTTTCCTTTTTATGAAGTAATAGTTTTTGTGTATCACACAATTTCACAACTCGAGCTCCTCCATCTCCTTCTCCTTCTCTGTGGACCATGTGTCCTGGAGAACTCTGATAAGACCAGAACGTCCTGGAGAACTGGGGCAGGGAGAGAATAAGATGGAGAAGAAAACACAACCACGGCAAAGTGAGTTCCCCATGCTAAAAGAGGAGCAGTGAGTCAGTGGCATCACTGGCAGTGTACAGTGAGAGCAAAGCTTCTAGCTCATTTATCACCACACAAGGTGTTACGTCTGCAGACCCAGGTGTGTGTGTGTGTGTGTGTGTGTGTGTGTGTGTGTGTGTGTGTGTGTGTGTGTGTGTGTGTGTGTGTGTGTGTGTGTGTGTGTGTGTGTGTGTGTGTGGTGTGTGTGTGTGTGTGTGTGTGGTGTGTGTGGTGTGTGTGTGTGTGTGTGTGTGTGTGTGTGTGTGTTAACACACCAGGGTTATAGACCCTTGGTAGGACGGACAATTGTTTCTGAATGTTTATCCATAACATGTGGTTTAAGTTGGATTACCACTCTCAGGGCTTGTGATTCTTAATTAGGTGCTGTAATGCCTACTCACTCAGACACCGCCTCACTATGGGTTTAAAAGGCCCTATGAAGGGGTTCAGTTAAAGGACGCCTTTATACTCATGCATGAGGCTGACCTGTTGAGGATGAGGATTGTCTCAAACAAAGATAACGTAAGTGTGACATGGCACGCACACAGACAAAGTGAAGGATCAGGAACTAGTAGAAATGTTCAGAATGGGGACCCTTCCACCTAGGAAATTAACAAACCACCTTTGCTCTGCTTAAGTTGCTCATCTAGTATGCCTAAACATCCTTCATCTGCTGACATAATCCTGACCACCACCTTGACTGGAGCACAGCCTAGCGTACTGCCCAAGTGCCATCAGGCCTGGGAGCGAAATTAATCAATTAGGAGGGAGTTTGAATGAGAAAATGGGTGTTAGAAATGTGTGCTGATGGGACAATGACTGAAGGTTGTAGCTACATAGCTGGCCCTTGGGGTAGGTTGGGAGTGTGCGAGGGGCGGGGTGGCGGGGTAGAGGCCCTCAGAGTCCTCACTGGGATGGCGTGCAGCGCACAGGCCATGGGGAATAGTGCGGAGGGGGAGAGAGAGAAAGAGAGTAGACAGTGGCTGCCAGCGATAGCAGCAGGAAAGATAGTGCTCCCTCAGGAACCGCTCTCTGCACTCCCCTCCAGACGCATGTAGTCCACAATCACACGGCTTCCATCTTGAAACAAGCCTCTCACTCCCTCACCTCCACCCTGAGATTGCATATCAAATGAAAAAAGAGCGTTCAACAGGAGTTCTTCATGCTGCATGTCCTGAGATTGAGTCAGATCAACTGTGCTGTTCATCCCACCATCCATCCTGCTGCTGCATGTGCTCCAGAAACACACTGTTCTCATGGCTGAGCCTGGGATATGAGCCACGACCCTTTTACCTCCTCACTAATGACTCTGCAGGTGATTGTGCTGATGTTTAACCTCTAATGTTGCACTCTGGGATGCCGTCACATATGGTGGTCTCCAGATGTCACACAAGTGCTCTCAATTTTATCACAAATTAAATAATTCGTGCAGCATTTACTCACACACACACACACACACACACACACACACACACATCACCATCCTGTCTGAAAAGGACATTGCATAATCAGGAGTGCTTTTTACATGTTTTGCCTTCAGACTGAGCTCAAGCAACACAGGGTGTGGAGAGCCGCTATAGAGAGCTTCTGTTTGGCGGAGGCAGTGTTAAAGCTGTTGGTTCCACCTGAAAGAGCTTCCAGGAGCCCACCGCAGAGGCCAGCTGACTCCCTGATCACAGGCACCAGGCCACAAAGAGAGGAGAGCCTTTACTTAGATAACAATGGGTCACATGCCACATACTGGCTGACTAGAGAGAGAGAGAGAGAGAGAGAGAGAGGGTACTGATGGGAGGGATGGTACTGATGGGAGGCATGGTACTGATGGAAGGGATGGTAATGATGGGAGGGATGGTAGTGATGGAAGGGATGGTACTGATGGGAGGGATGGTACTGATGGGAGGCATGGTACTGATGGAAGGGATGGTAATGATGGAAGGGATGGTACTGATGGGAGGGATGGTAATGATGGAAGGGATGGTACTGATGGAAGGGATGGTACTGATGGGAGGGATGGTAATGATGGAAGGGATGGTACTGATGGAAGGGATGGTAATGATGGAAGGGATGGTACTGATGGGAGGGATGGTACTGATGGGAGGGATGGTAATGATGGAAGGGATGGTACTGATGGAAGGGATGGTACTGCAGGCTATGATGTGAGACAGGATGGGAGCCAACGCCCGTGGGATTTGTGTGTGTTCATCCTGGTTCTATGTGCCGAAGGTTTGCGGTCATCGTGATTAGTTGAAGACGACCTGCAACCTGCTGACATCTTTTAGCACCCATGGGTGCTGACAGTAGATGTTTGTCTCGGTGTTGGTTATGGCTTGATAATCCAGAGAGTATTCTGGCTTCCAGTTTGATGTTATCTCATTCACACACATGCACACGCAAATACAGACACACACACACACACACACACACACACACACACACACACACACACACTGTAGGGCTTGCCAGTGGCCCTTGAGTTTCTGGGCATGTCTTGTTTTCCCTCTGTCTTCCCCACAGGTACACACGTTCCCCTGCCTTGGTCCACATCTAGTGAACTGACAGTACAAAATGCAGCACCCCAGGTAGTGGCTGGCTGTTTGGACTATTTCTGGCCCCCTAGGTTTGTCTGTAGTGGTGGATGCCATTCACCCACTCTTTGACTGTTAGCTAGGCGAGTCAGAGTGCTCTCTCTCTCTCAGGAGGTCAGCCCTGCTCCTTTGCTTTGTGTTTCCCCTCAATAAATACACTTTTCATTTTCAGTTGTGCCTCTTCAACTTCAACACACAGACGCGCGCGCACACACACACATACAGATGCATGTTTCCACACTGGAGATAGTGTGATAGGTTCTTCTGCTCATGAGGCTCACATCATGATTAAACAGCGTGACCAGAGGAGTATCTGTGTACACCTTTGGCAAAGCATGTGTCACGGTCTGTCTGCCACGCCCCCTCCACTACTCATTCATTGACTGTCGCAGCTGGGTTGCATCAGGTGATTAGAGGAGGCTACAAATTAGCCCTCCACTATTCACCTGGTGCCAGATTGTATTTCGCTGTTCATTCATGCAAGTCTCTCCCGCAATTATCCTGCCTGCTATCCCGGTTTTCCGATCCTGCCTGTCCCCGACTACGTTCCCCGTCTCGTCCTTCTGGATCTCCGTTCGCCTGTCTCCTATCCCGGTTTCCCGATCCTGCCTGTCCCCGACTACGATTCCCCGCCTCGTCCTTCTGGATCTCCGTTCGCCTGTCTCCTGTCCCGGTTTCCCGATCCCGCCTGTTGCTATTGACATTTCCCCGCCTCGTCCTTCTGGATCTCCGTTCGCCTGTCTCCTATCCCGGTTTCCCGATCCTGCCTGTCCCCGACTACGTTTCCTGCCTCGTCCTTCTGGATCTCCGTTCGCCTGTCTCCTATCCCGGTTTCCCGATCCTGCCTGTCCCCGACTACGATTCCTGCCTCGTCCTTCTGGATCTCCGTTCGCCTGACTCCCGTCCCGGATTCCCGATCACGCCTGTTGCTATTGACATTTGAGTACTTGGAAAATAAAGACACTTTAGTTTTACACAAGCGTGGTTTTGTGCTGCAATTGGGTCCTACCCCGATCCGTTACAGTACAATCTGGCCATTCATGGATCCAGCACACCCAACCACCCCCCGGAACCGGCTGGAGAACATCGAGCAAGTTCTCCAGCAACAGGATACTCGTTTCACCGGGCTAGAGGATGTGGTGAGACGAGTGTTGGCCCAGTTGGAAAACCTGACTGCAGCCCACGCCCAAGCCGTTGCCGCGGCGCCCTCTC
>OMKI01058041.1:37980-67519 GCA_900302315.1 Phycis blennoides | reverse complement strand
CCCCTCTCTCCCCCCCCCTCTCTCCCTCTCTCTCCCCCTCTCTCTCCCTGTCTCTCCCCCTCTCTCTCCCTGTCTCTCCCCATCTCTCTACCTGTCTCTCTCCGTCTCTCTACCTGTCTCTCCCCGTCTCTCTCCCTGTCTCTCTCCCTGTCTCTCCCCCTCTCTCTCCCTCTCTCTCCCCCTCTCTCTCCCTCTCTCTCCCCCTCTCTCTCTCCCTCGCTCCCCCTGTCTCTCCCCGTCTCTCTCCCTGCCTCTCCACCTGTCTGTCCCTCTACCTCCCTCCCCGTCTCTCTACCTATCTCTCCCTGTCTCTCCCCCTGTCTCTCCCTCTTTCCCTCTCCCTCTACCTGTCTCTCCCTGTCTCTCTCTCTCTCCCCCCCCCCCCCTCTCCCCCTCTCTCCCCCTCCCTCTCCCCCCCTCTCTCCCTCCCTCTCCCTCTCTCTCCCCGTCTCCCTCCCCCCCCCTCCCCGTCTCTCTCCCTGTCTCTCTCCCTGTCTCTCTCCCTGTCTCTCTCCCCGTCTCTCTCCCTGTGTCTCTCCCTGTCTCTCTCCCCGTCTCTCTCCCTGTGTCTCTCCCTGTCTCTCTCCCTGTCTTTCTCCCTGTCTCTCTCCCTGTCTCTCCCTGTCTCTCTCCCCGTCTCTCTCCCTGTGTCTCTCCCTGTCTCTCTCCCTGTCTCTCTCCGTGTCTCTCCCTGTCTCTCCCTGTCTTTCTCCCTGTCTCTCTCCCTGTCTCTCTCCCTGTGTCTCTCCCTGTCTTTCTCCCTGTCTCTCTCACTGTCTCTCTCCCTGTCTCTCTCCCTGTCTCTCTCCGCCTCCCTGTCTCGCCGTGCTAAGCCGCCGGTCCGTCCCATGCTGTTTTGATCACTGCAGTGCGTCTCGTGCCTCCCTGCGTCCTGCGGGGGAGACGCGGGGGAGACGGGGGGGAGACGCGGGGGAGACGCGGGGGAGACACGGGGGGAGACGCGGGGGAGACGCGACCCCACCCATGGCAGGATCACCGCGGGGCCGTCCCAGTGGGTCAGGGATGGGAGCTGCTGCTGTCCAATGCACTTAGCATTGACTGCCTTTATAGGCAGTGAGGACGGAGGCTGGACGTTTGTTAGATGCGTGCAGAGGAGCACTGGCTGAGGCCTCCCCCCCCCCCACACACACACACACACTGTCTCACCTCATGCCTTCCATAGCTGTAGTTTTATAGGTTTAGGTTGCGGGGGGGGGGGCTCCTCTTCCAGGCCAGGCGGTGTGAGTTCACTTTGAAAATCGGTCCATTAAGGCAATAAGCAGCAATAAGTCTCTCTGTCCCTCCACTGCCACCTCCTCTCCCTGGCACCAGTGTCTCTTGTGTCTCCCATGGTTTCACCTCCTGGTTGGAGATCCACACGGATAGACGCTGTCACATATATTTGTGTGTATATTTGTGTGTGTATATATATAGCCACGTTCATATGATGTACTGTGGTAGTGGCAGTGGACTGCTCGCGCTACAACGAAAACAACATTTTTTGGATGCTTGGAGCCCATAACGGCTGAAATGCTGGCACACACAGTTTTAAGTGCCACGCTCTCCTCGTGCCTTCGCAATTGGCTTGGCTTGCAGTGGTGTGCATTAAAACCCCTGAACCCCCCCCCCCCGGTGGGGGGGGGGGGGGGGGGGGGGGGGGGGGGGGGGGGGATTGGGGGGGGGGGGTGTGGGGGGGGGGGGGGGGGGGGGGGGGGGGGGGGGGGGGGGGGGGTGAGGCCTCGACACCTCGGACCCCCAGGAGAGGGCTGGTGGTGGGCAGGCTGTGACGGTCACAGGACATGGGTGTGTGTGTGTGCGGGGGGGGGCGTGGTGGTGAGGGTAATGAGGATGTATCACCACAGCACTGCGGTGATACATCACGAGACACAGATGTGCTCTCTCCACGCACACACACACACACACACACACACACACACACAAACAAGCACACACGTACCAACAAGCTCATATAAAAATAGGTGCACAATATGAGGACACAACAATCTCATACACACGCACACACACAAATCCCAACAATTGGTCAAAAAGGTTCAAGATCCGTTTGCAAGCTAAGAAATGTACTGAGGACGATGTGTCCACCATGCACAGTTCTTATCACGTTACAGCGTGTTGCACAGTGCTGTGTCCACTCAGCCTGGAGTTATCTCACCGTTCTGCAGTCTTTTGGATGGTCCTTTGGGAAAACAAACTTTTTCCTGCTGCCTTCAGTCTCGGCCGTTTCCGCGCAGTAAAGCGAGCGGGCGTGCTGTAAAAATGAAACCAGTCGCGGGGAGAATTGGACTAATCTGCAAAGTCATTGGCTGCTGAAACAGCCATAAAATAATTACACTCAACAGTAAAACAAAGTGCTTATTAAATCATTTTATACAATATCTCACGCTCTGGCGTAGCCCATAATATGCTGCTCTACAAGGAGCCAGACCTCATGGGGGAAAGTGACTGAACAATCAAATTCCATTTAACAACTCCATCATTGTCAGATTGCTGAGTAAGACTTTTGGGAGACTAGGGCTGCTATTAATACACTGTCACTAAAGCGTTATGTGGCCATTACTTGGACATTAAGTGACAATACATCATGGTGGCTTTTATTTTCTATTCACAAAGGAATAGTTTTACCAGTTGGTGATATAACCTTCTTCTGTTTGTGTTCTGCCAGGGCATCCAGTTGAGATAACAGTCCTTTACATGTTACAGAGAACATCCCGGGACCGTTCTCTCCTTTCACACATTCTGTCCATTTACACTCCGCTGTTCTGTTGCACCTGCATTACAGCAGCTTTCTGCCGAGTTCTCCTTAGAGATTGAGAAAATCCTTTTGTAAGACTAATAGCTCACATTGGGTGAAAGTTTGTCGCAACACATGGTGCATCCAAAAAAAGTTTACTTTTTCTGGAAAATGGGTTGAACAACCTTGCAAGAGTGCACAATCTCGAATCAACAATTGCATTTCCTGGTCATCATCCCCTGAATTGTCATTGGTTTCCCTCTGATCATTTGCAGGTAAACTCAACGTCTCCCCGTGTGTTGGCTAACTCTGCACACACCATGCCAAATCACGGCACTGTAATCCATACTGTCCATCACATAGTGAAATTAGGCCAGAGTGCATTGACATCAGTCAAAATGAAAACCTCTAATGACTTGTATTGTCTTCACTAACTGATTAAAGCGCAACCTATTCCTTGTTGGTTTTATCCGACAGGATTGAATTTGTTCAACTTAGCTCCTTTCATTCTATAATTAGCTTGTTGGCAGATTTTAGATTGAGTCTCTTCCTGAGGAATTGCGCGCAGACACCAGAGTCCAATTAGGAAACGTGATGCAACACACATTTAGATGTTGACACATGGCGTTGAACAGTCATGTCACTCAATCAAGACGTTTGCTGCTCGTGAAATTGTATCAAGTTGACGTCATTCACGTCATTCAGTTGCTACCATTCATTTTACGTTTTCATTTTAATCTGAAGAAACCCAAATTGTGTTCACACAACTCCGTTAGTCCACGAGAACGAAGCGGGATCTTCTTGAACACATTGAATCTCATTCATGAATCCACGACTTCATTTGTGCATGGAACGGCCAAATCCATCACAATTATTTGCTGTGCGTGTAAACATATTCAGGACACATTCTATTTACATAATATGTTCAGTTGAATGCATTAGTGGTCAATATTGTTTCACTTCGATGTCCATAACCTATAAGAGGCATGACTATACTACAGAAGAAAAAACGTACAACTTCTGCACATATGCAGGTCCATGCGTTTGTATTGACTCACCTAGAAACCCTCTCGTCAAACACCGTACTGGAATCGGCCTCACGACAGGCGCCCGCCACACAGCCTCCATAAATATCCCCCCAGTTGTGTATTACCAGACCACATAGCTTCGTTTGACAGACCGCTTGACGGCCATGGGAATCAATCCCAGGAAGAGATCATACTCTGCCGTAGGCCCCTGAGCAAGGCACTAATGATACAGTGTAGACACCGTCCCATCTGCATCCATAGCGGCCTGTTGTGTCCCCGATGCTTCGCTCCACGCCGACATTCTGCAGGTGCGCGTGTTCTAGTGTTCTCTATACAGTCTGGGATGTCGAATGAGAGCAGGGCAACATAGGCTGCTTGTTTATGAAAGATGATCATGGGAAAGATGATTACGATTTATTACACAATACAGAACTAAGTTTCCAATCCTGCTTTATGGATATTTAATTATGACAGTGAAACTACGAGACTGTTCCATATAGGCCTATTTCCCATAAGCTATTCTATTCACATTTTTAGCTTGCCTCTTCCTTGGCATAAAAGCTCATAGCAGCCGGGCCCGGCTTCTGGGTATAGGCTGTGCGTATAGCTGTCTCCCGTGCACCGTAAATAATGTTGATAAAGACGACACTGAAAACGACTTTCACGCGTCCCCGATTGATTTAACGTGACCTCAGTTTCCAAATGATATTGGAAACCTGTTTAAACAGATGAAGGACTAAATTGTCTTGCTTGTGTCCGCATTAATCTCTCATTCATCATCATTACTGCGTGATTGGTCCGTCCACGCCTCCGCCAGCCTTGCGTTACGACGAGGGCCTGTAAATTAGAATGTAATACAATTTGAACGGCGACGGCAGCCGTGGTAACAGATCCAATCGGTGCAGTGTTTTTTCTTTCTCCCACCCCCCCCACGCCCACCCCCCTCTCTCCTGTCGGTGGACAGCTGCTGCGCACCGCCCCTATCAAAACGCATTGTGGTCGTCAGGGAGCTGGGGAGCGCCGTGCCAATTCCCGCTAATAGGATCTTATAAACCTGACATAATTGCTCTGACTATATACGTGCGATCGTTGCGAACATGTTCCAGCTATTAAATGGGCGCGTTGATGCTACGGTTGGAGCCATAAGCCATTGAGTGATTTTTAGGGGTGGTGCTGCTAGTAGAATATGGGATTTATCATGTCGTAGTGGTTGGTAATTTGCCTCACTTTTTTTTGGCACGACGGTGACAAGGATTTAAGGATGATCATACGTGTGACCCCTGTACAGAACTTGTATTGAGACTGGTAAAAACAAATGAATTACCACAATGCCGGGCTTTGTGTCAAACAGTAGGCCTCTAATACGTTGGATGAATTGTGTATCCCTTGGAATATTCCAGTCTCGATTCGTGCATCCCGGTGTACCATTTTATTATGCACAAACCAAGGCAATCGCCTCGCAGGAACATTAATGTTCCTGCATGTATCCCGTATCCCTATTTAACTAAAGACGGTGCTTGATAACTTACATAAATCTGCCTTGTATTTTCGGCCCCGAGCCGGGCGGCTTAAACGGTGTATTATTCCAAACATATGCATTTTAATAAGCTCGGTCACACTTACAAGAGCTCCCGTTAATAAGGCCATCAATCACACGTGTGCGGATGGAGAAAAAAACACGCTCAAAGGTTGTGTTTGTGTGTGTGTGTGTGTGTGTGTGTGTGTGTGTGTGTGTGTGTGTGTGTGTGTGTGTGTTTCCGTTTAGATGGGTTTGGTCTTCTGATTTACATGCAACTTTTATTTCGTTTACCGCTGGAGAAATCTTCAAAATTTTAATTTCCTGTGGTCTAAATAAACACCCGAAACAGGGCGCTGTTTATAGCTTATTATGGATAGCCTATAGACTATTGGATTAATTTGGCTAGTTAATTAATTTTCAGAGTCAAAAAATAAAACACAACAATTGCTGTGAGGATCGTCTCAGATGTGTTAGAACTATATGGATCCAAAGGCAAGCATCCTCAAAGATTACATCTCTGCGAGAAAAATAATCAGATCTAAAATAAGGCCTATATCCCCTTCCCTTTGGAAGCATACATGGTTTAAACGCGATGCGTTTTCTCTTTAGACTATGCCTTGTCGACTTCACAACGCTTGTAATTTACATCAGTTGAACAAAGCCAATTAACAGCTCTCGGATTGGAGAGGCCACGCGATCATTGATTTCTTCCCCCCTCCTTTTGGCATAGCATTATATTCAGACAACTAATTCTGTATTGTCTATTAAAGTAGATAGAGAGAGGGCGAGAGAAGGAAAGGGACACAAAAATATATGATTGGCGTTCACTCGGCCTGGGGACCATTTAACTGTCACGGTCAATCTCTTGTTCCATCGGGATATCAGGGGCAGGCCTCTGCGTTCTGACACCGCACACACGAGAGCTAAATGACTAATATTATGTGATGGGGCATCGGACATCTGATTTAAATTGCATGTACTGCTTACTACCTGTGCTAATTACATTTCTGGTTTCATTAAATGGGACATATAGGCTGATTTACAAAGAGCTCAGTGTCCTGTTATTCAGTCCATGTTGGTCGATGCGCATCCAATATGTTGCATTTTGACTTCAGCGATGGAGATTTCAAATTGTTTCATATACAATGACATTTTAATAAAATCGAGAGACAAGAATTAATACATTATCTGGCTTTGTTTATTGTAAATTAGACTTCGCGAACAACCTAGCAAAAAAAAAATCAAATCAAATCAAATCAAATCAGCTCAGTGTTATTCGTCACTTTCAAATCATGTGTCTCCATGAAATACTAGGCCACTGGAGAAGTGCAAAGCAAAGGAAATAAAATAAGAAGAATTTATATATAGGCATCCAGTGGGCTCACACACGTCACTCTGACCTCGCCTATAAGAAAGTGGACTTGTTAGAATCTCTAAGTGGAGCGGCCGAGGAACGACGCGTTCGAGTGGAGGGGCGGCGCGCTTCAAATGTTCCTCTTGTTTTGTTTCACATCGCTTGTCTGTGATTGTCCACTATGTCTTCTCTGCTCCCCTCCTCCATGCTCCCCCTCCTCGTTTGAATGCCTCCCTCCTCATCTCTTCCCCCCGTCAAGCTCCGCGCCCGCTCCCCTGGCGCCTTGTTACCGTTTGGTAGAAAACGATCTCCCCTCGACCACGCACGCGGGCAGCTCGGGCGTTATCATTAATTCAACACTCAAAATTCATCCGAACATACATCACTTAATTTTTTTTTTTTCAATCTGCACAATTCGTGCGCCAAGGGTCCGTCAGGACGGCGATGGAGAAAAGGGGGAAATATAATGAGACGCCACAGTATATTTAAAAACATTCCCTTGTTATAAAGGAAGATGGGAAGCATCATTCTCGTGTAACTAACAATACATGTAGGTCAATTTGGACGCGTGTGGAGATCTAGGAATAATGATGAAATGTTAACGTCATCCATCACAGAGATTTACATGTTTTTTTTGTTTTGTTTTCCACTTGAATCCACATTTTCCCTACAACAACAACAAAAAATATTTTAATCAATTGCGTTTATTTTGTCCCATGCCGTCAAATTTCAGCTTGCTGTCTTTCTCTAAAATGAGGTTTTACAGTAGACCGTTTGTTATGTCTGTTGTGCATTGAGACCCCACGTTATTGGTCATCTCGGCCCAACAGCTGAGTCTGATATGTGTATGGCAGGACTACCTGTTCGGATGAGCAAGTGCATGTGTGTCTCATGCTATCGGCATTCTATCCATGTGTTATAACTCTATGGCACTAACGAAGAAGAGACAAATCGTGTTGGCTGTTAGAGGACACATCAGCGTGTGTCTCGTTTTATCTGGTCATGGGCACTTCTTCTCTCTGGTCTAACGTCACTGAGGATGACTTGCTAAGAACCGAGGGGCTGAACGGGAGGAAAGCGTCAGTCCTGCTCGTCGGGGAGCAAGCGAAGTCCGACCCGGGTGGCCTTGACGGAAGTCCGCCCGGCTGACTTGAATGGCACGCCAGGCAGGAGCAGGGGCTCCCGCCCGGCCCGAGGCCGTGGTGTGTCGGGCTGGGGTACAGAGAGGGGTGCCTGAACGCGCAGAGCAGCTCGGGCCTCTGGTACGGATGCGACAACATCCGGAAACTGTCGAGGGACCTCAGGGGGCTGGCGAACGGCGTGGTGGGGGTGGGAGCCGAGCCGGCCCCGACCCCCAGGTGGGAGTAGTAGTGTAGCGGCAGGTGGGACGGGAAAGGGTAGGGGAGGTTTCCCGTGGCGGCGGCGTGACTCATCATGTAGGTGTAGAAGGCGGGGTCAGCTGGGTGAGGCCACGTCATGGCCAGACGCTGTCGCTTGTCTTTCATCCTGCGGTTCTGGAACCACACCTGCAACACACACAGGTGTAAAGAATGACCGAACCAGACCGACGTTTCTATTGGAAAGAGGAGAGTATGAAACGAAAGACTGACGAGGGGAACGAAATTGAGTTTCAAAGACTGGATCCTGTAAGCTTTAGACGTCGTTTAAAAATGTTTTATTTGCAAATGAAAAGGGTTGGAAATTAATAGGTATAGGAATAGGACTATCCCATGAAATGCAGCCTCTAAATCCTTTGGGTGAACTTCTATATCGTAGCCTGTTTAAATGTCTGCTCTCCCAAATATGTTAATTCACGTTTATGACGAAGATGAAAATAAAAAAACAACCTTACCTTGATTGTAGTTTCAGGTAAATTCAGGGCAGCTGCCAGTTCGCATCTCCGGGGCCTTGAGACGTAATTTTCACGATAAAATTCCTTCTCCAGTCGTCCGATCTGCTCCCGGGTGAAGGCGGTCCGGTACCGTCTCATCTGGTCGGCTGCGTAGGCCAGCGACGCCTGACTCGGCCCGTTTTTCCCCGAATCCGCATTGTTTTCACCCGGGAGGATCGGTGAATTAATATTTCGACCTGGAATGATAATTATAATAATAATAACAATAGTAAAAACATTAGATTCAATATAATTAATATGTCAATGGGCCTACGGGATTCCCCCTTAGAGTGGAAGCAATTGCAACACATTTCAATCACAGCAAATATAGCGAGTTATTTCGTTTCTGTGGGCCTGTACTATTTTAATAACGCAGTTCACCCATTCAATAACAGGTCGCTGATTGGGCCTTAAATGATGCAACATTGCATGCAGTCCAGACTAAATGACCGTTGGCCTATCGTTCTTACGAATATACCAGACTATTGAATTATGTTGTCATTTTGTGTGTCACCTATTCATATATGACATGCATAAAATATATTATTGACACTGGGAATATTACAATTCCGATGCAGCAATATATATTTCAGCATTTTTATGATAGGCTATTTTAAATGAAGAATGTGTCTTTCATACAAACTGAAAACTCAGCCCATGGCTGAATTAACTGGCAGTGGCTCTTTCCCTTCCCTTTATGGTGGCGGTTTATGTAAAAATCTTGTCCAAACATATACTTATTGCATATAGGCTTTCTTGGTAAAGAACCTAGGATGTGGCGCCGATTTGACTCGTTTAAAGCGGACTGGGTGTAAGTCTCGGTTAACGTGTGGGTGTCAACCCAGCATGTATCCGACCACACTTGTCACTTCTCATAACAGCTGTGCAGCACGGAGTGAAAGCTCAATTTAAAAAAAAAAAAAAAAAAAAAAAAAAACAGACTGCAAATAACAGAC
The DNA here is from genome assembly GCA_900302315.1 of Phycis blennoides. NCBI lineage: Eukaryota > Metazoa > Chordata > Actinopteri > Gadiformes > Phycidae > Phycis > Phycis blennoides. The sequence goes on along the minus strand of OMKI01058041.1, from coordinate 58,022 downwards.
CCAACAACAACCTAAAATACAGTATAAAGGTCTCGAAATGTCTGATGTTCATAAGTGGGATTTTTTATCATATGTAGGCCTATATGAATTGTAGGCCTACATTATTAATTCCACCCACACAATAGCCCGGATAAAAATACATTTAGCCTATTACTATCGAATCAAATGGAAGATCGTGGCTTTCCTGCAAAATGTGCCGTTTACCTTTCGATGTGGGGTAGTCCATGCTTTCTGGTGTGCAGCTGACGTCGATTTCTTCGTAGAAATCAGACTCTGTGTCTGAGCTGCTGGTTTCTCTGTGGGGGCGATCGTTGCGGTGTCTTTCGCTGGATGAAGACACGTTGACCGGTCTCATGTCTGCGCACATATTCCGTCGTACACTCTCCTCCATCTCCATCTCGGCTCTGTCCCGAGCGTAAGGCGCAGCGCCGGGACTCGTACAGTTCCTGGGGACCGGTTTCCCCTGCGGTTCTCGTGCTGGGCTTCCAACTGCTTCCGACAAATTAGACCGATTCTTGCCAACGGCCGTCCCATGCTGACCTTCCTCCGCGAGCATCACCATTTCCTTTCTATTTTCCATTACCTTCCCTCCTCCCCCCCCAAAAAAAGAAGCCTACGACCGTGCGTGCGAGTTGAGCCTCAACTTCGGGACGAGGAACGAAAACGATTTGCGAACGAAAGCGGTAGTTTTCCCGGAGCGCTAGTGAAGCAAAATCTCGGAGAGATGCGATCCTTTCCTTGACCCTGAGAGAAGCGAGCGCTCCAGAGTTCGGCAGCAGCTCTGGGAGGGATCACCATTTGCCCTCTCTTCCTCTCGAGCTGTCATTCTTAATAGCGTAGTCGTCATGATGGTACCCCGATGACGACACGCATTGATTGGATGTGGGTAAACACGAGGAGCAATCACGGCGGGAGAGAGATCGGGAGGGGATGGGAGTGCAGAGAGGAAAAAAAAACCCAGCAGCAATAAAAACTAGAAGGAGCGTGAATCCAACGTGAAGCGGACTGTGGATTAAGACCTCATCCTTCCTTGTGTTCGTGGATGAGTTTGATGTTTCATTTTCTCGGTCGCTGTTTTCTTCAACAGTCAGTTTATTGATCTGTGAATAAAATATACAATTCAATTTCCGAATGCATTTGTGTTTATTGTATTGCTGTATTGCTTTGTAGTCGGTGTTTTATCAGGCAAAAACTGGAATTTGTATTTCACTGAAAGGATGAGATTATTCAATTATAGAATCCACACGTAAACGTGTTATTTAATCTATATTCTAACTGTTTAGCGCATCTTTTGCTCGTTTTTTTTTTACATTATGTACGGTGGTTTATTTATCACTGCATATAAAATAGGCTATCTGCTTTTAACTGCTTTGAAACACAATGAGGCTTTATTGAATATTTGGTTACATTGTATAGCATGCTTTTGGACACGCATGTCTGTCTCGGTTTCTGTGGTTTTTATGGTATCATCATAATCACAGTGAAGATATAGGCCGAGCACTTTTGATATTGACTGAACTTCTCATTGGTTGACGAATTGGGCTCACAAAGACTACGCAAAAATAGCCCAGATAGCCTGTTTGGTTTTCCACAACGGGCCAGTCTATAAAATAGGCTGTAATGAAAAGCTCACGTCCCCGCCGCATTTACACATGCGCAGTTAAAAGCTCAGTCGCACAAGGACCGTTGGAAAAGCAACCATATAGCAGAAGTCACCGTTTAGGTGTTTTTAGATAAGGGCCACTGCCACAGTGAATACTGCACACTTTTAACGTAGAGCTGTGTTCATAAGTTCAAGTACAAAATACCATATTCTTATACCACAAGTAAAGCTACAATTATCAATTGCTAAACATAGTTTGTTTTATAATTGTTTAGGCTTGTAACTCTAACTCTAACTTAGGCCTCATTTGTTACCTTAGAAATGAAATACTTTGACCAGAATACTCTGTCTGTTATTCCTAATTACACGTACGCTGTTAAACAGAAACTTTGAAACCACTGCGAAAATGAGCGACTTGATAATGTGTTTCATTCGTTCCCCCCTCCCCCTAACAGCATCATTCTAAATTCAGTTCGGAATAAAATAACCAAACGAAAAGGCTCCTTGGTGGACTCAATTCTTTGGAAACGGACTAATTTTAGATGTACACTTGTACACCGCGTACACACGTTAGACGGGCGTCCTGCGTTCATATCGATGATGCTGTGGGTGAGGGCGTCACGTGGCCCAGGGAGGAGAGCGGGGCTCCGGCTCGCGAGAAGCCTTCGCTGTCCTTGTGCGCCCTCGCCTGTCCAAGAGGAGGAAGACTACCCGGCAACAGTTGACCCCTCCCCCAACCGAGCGGTGAACAGAGAAGTGAGCAGAATTCCTTTGAGTCTACATAGTTACACCCTCCCCTCCCTCCCTCCCTCCCTCCCCATCCCTTCCTCCCTCTCCTTCTCTCGCCTTCTCTGTCTTTGGCACAGTCAGTCTTATCATCTGTCTGTCTGTCTGTCTGTCTGTCTTTTCCTCGTGAACTTTCTTAATTATTTAGAACGTTTACAATACGACGATACCTTCCTATTGCTGGTACATTTTGTTGTCGTGTTGTTGTCGTGTTGTTATGCTTAAATTAACTTTGGTCGAGTTTGTCAGTGAAGAGCATGACATACCTTACAAATAAACACGACACTTCGCAAACAATCCATGGTTTTTCTGGGGGGGGAGGGGGTCTTATTAGGCAACTGATATGGGACATTCTGCCATTTCTGTAGGCCTGAAATCATTTATGGATGTACCGGTAATTACATTTTCATGGAAAGGATTGACAATATTTATTTAGCCTACTTTTGGTCGTAATGGTAATCCACTTAAGTTTGAGGATTTCCTAGGAGCCTGATTTCGGTGGATTCTGTGGAGCTGTGTCTTTTGATGTCACTGGGGTGTTGGTTGTTGACCACGTTGAGTATAGAGAAGTGTGGTTCTAAACAGGAATGCCGAAACAAATAAAAAAACGAGAAGCTGTTTTGTGAAACAAGAAAGTGAACCAAGGATTCGGAGGCCTGAAGTAGCCATGCCGATTTTAACTACCGATACGTAATTGCGTAATGGTCAACCAGGCTCCTGGTAATTGTTTTATCTTGCGTAGGCATGTGATACTATTCAGTATATTGATGATATACACCTGCAGATAACTTTGTTGCAATGGAAGCAACACTGCGTAACATAATAAGTCTGAAGGGCACTGTATCTCGTGATCTATCAGCAGATAAGGCTCAAGATTACTTTTTGCGCAACCGAAGGACGACCTTGTTCATTTACAGTAGTGTCCTCTTGTGTGTCTTAGATAGTGAAGGACACCGGATGGGTTTGGAGAGCCGATTGTTAAACTACTTTCCATACATTACCATGAAGAACTTTGCAATAATCGTACTGTGTAGATGCTTTACTTCTGACGGGTTAAACAAAATGTATAAAATGTCTGGCTCTTTCGAGAAGCAAAAAAATAAAATACAAATAAAACCTGGACACCTTTATGTGGGTTTTCTCTCGCGTCGAGTTTGGGGGTAGATCAAAGAGGGGGAGCGCCCCCCGCGGCAGACATTGCAGAATGCGCCCCTTGGTTTTACTAGGGAGGCCAACTTGAACTTGACCATGGAGTCTGCGCAGTGCGCATGTAATCCAATCTCGGCAGTGAAATACTTTGGGTTTTTACCGCAAAATCAGTTTTGATCAGAGCACGCATAGACTTTGGTTAGAGTGTGTTATGACAGTCACCTTGTAACTTTGGATATAATTTCGGCGAAGGCATGAGAAAGAGAGAGAGGAGAGAAGAGAACACACATATATCGTTAATGACTCAGACCTCTCCCGTCTTATTGCTTCAACTTGGCCTTGAAAGTAGATGACGCAGCGGCCAGGATGTCAACTGGCTGATCGCGACATATGCCTTGAGAATGCAAGGTGATTATACTGTTGCCCATCTTTCTCCAAGCAACTCGTTTTGTCGCTATTCAAAATGCTTCACTGCACGACTTCTACGAATCACCTCTGCTCAGATGCAGGTTTAGCGGGTGATTAGGCCTGGATTACCCCCCCCCACCCCATTAATACGATAGTATTGTGTGTAAAGTAGCCCTGGAATATGGCTTATCACCAATTCAGTAGTAGCAATGTAACGCGCCAGGTGCAAGGCCTTATCACTTTACGAGTGCGCGTTTTACTGTTTGGTTGGCTTTTCCTCCATTGTGTCTTATGAAGAAACGCCGTGCAGTCGTTTGCAGTTGGATGTGTTAAGGTGCATGTGGTCGGGAGGCCAACCTCCAGGTTCGTCCATTGAGTTCGTCTGTGTGTGATGAATCCGCATTCGGATATGACCTATCATAGCGGCCTGCCCGTTCCGTGTTGTCCTCGTGTGTAACTATTAACGCAAGGGTCTGCTGTTTGTGCAACAGCTTCGCTCAGATCACTCGCGTTTCAGTGGTAGGCCTGTAAAGTATATATATTTCTGAGCTCATGTATGGGCCGTTGCGTAATAGGCTATAGCTCAATGTGGCCAGTTCGGATCAAATGTGGGCCTACCAGACGGAGAAGACGATGCCCAGAACCTTTGAATGTGGTTGGGTTGCGCTCAACTCACTCTGTGCATTCTTTACCATTTAACGGATCTTCTGATTTTCCAACGTGTAGCCTGGTTGCCGATTACATAATATCTTGTTTTTCCAGAATGGCAGATATTATGTTCTGTTTGGGCTTTCCGAATTATATGAGGAAAACATATTTGATAAAGAATAGCCATTGATTCGAAGATAGATAGGGAAGGCCTACTATTTTACATAATAGACGTTTGCAATAAGATGCATTATCACTAACCCACACACACCATACAATACAATATCGGAGCTAGAATGTATAGTACAATAGGCTATATTATTGTGCTCCTTAACACTACGCAAAACGCAAAACGTTACATGTTTTTTTTATGGAGACGATGAAAACAAGTCTAACGGGTATTTTCTGATTAGGGACTAGTTCAGATAAAAGTCATAACTTAAATATAGCGTTGATTCTGAAACTAAATGTGTGCTCCGTTTTTGTTTTGGTTGTAGTAAGCTGCTTATATTGTTCATGTCATTGTTTCGCTGACACGAGAGCGCTTAAGGCCTAAGCACAGGTAATGCGTATTGTATTTACTTAATTGCATCATTATTCTTTTTTCAGGGAATTGCTGGCGTGGTTGTGCTGGAACAAGTTTAAACGCCGCGTAGTGTCAATGTGTAATGCGGGTAAATAACTCAACGTGAAGCGGATCAAAGCGCTAATTAGATACGTAAAGAAACAGGCCTCATCTGCAGCCTAATAAATATTGTCCCACGCTTAAATATATCTATCATAATATATGTTCGTCATTTACAGATGGCTTCAGCTTTGTTTGATTTTATTATTTTATTTTATTTTACTTTTTTGTTGAGGTGAAAATAAGATGATTATCTTATTCGTTTGTTTTCGCCTATTTGATAGCCTGTATTGTCAATGCGATTGTTAAAGTCTTGTTGCTTAAAAATAACGATTGTGATTCTGCATTCTCCAGCAAAACAGGGTTCGTCTATGGAATCCCATGTATGAATAGTCAACAAGTGCAATGTAGGATTTAGGCCTAATCTAAAGCCGTGCATCTTAATTCAGCTTTATGATAGACCTATTTCCACGTGAGCGGTGTGCACCTCGTGCTTTCGTATTGGAAGCAGCATCACGCATGAAACAGCATAAGCTCAAATAGAATTGAATTCAAATGGGGCATAATGTGAGAGTTGCTTATCAATAACCGTCCCATGCAATTTACAGAAAAAAAAAAGTTAGCTCGCTTTCAAAATATATGTTTATTAAATGCAGTGCACGAGACGCTCAATAGCCTATTGAAACTGTACCATATAAATAGAATCGTTACAATTCACGTATATATTTTAGTTTGTGTATGTTTTGTATCTGTTTGGAGGGTCCGTGCTGAGTGAAGGTGATTAGGACAGCTCGTGTTGTGACTTTGACCGTGAGACCTGAGTGGACTATGGCCAATGGTAAACTGTCCATTTGGATTCCGCTGTATGTCCTCGCATTGTGCGGGCGAAACACTTTACAGACATTGTGGGGTTACGTTCATCTCACCCCCGATTCATTGTTGCACCAAAAGCACACTTAGGCCTATATGTAGTATGCGTCATGGATTTTCGTTGCCGAAAGTCATATATTAGGCCTTACGTGCATTCGATGTATAGAGCCTATACAATATACAATTCCTAACATTTCAAAACGAGAAACAGACAAGCAAAACGGATACATTGTGAATGACAGGCCTACAACATTTTTTTCAAAGTGCAACCTATAAAGACATGTTGGTTATATCTTTATGAAATAATATCATATCATTATAGACCTCAATGACCGGTTTTGACAATAGTACAGAATCACGATGTTGCCACTGCCATTCACCGCGTCAGTGAAAGCCTGGAGGTGTAGGCGGTGTGGGCTGAGGATCTGGGCATTAGCGAATAGTGGTTTGTCTTGTCCTTGCTGCTGTTGTTGTAGTCAGCCTGGTTTGACCGCTGGCCTTAAAAAAAACGCACATCTGCGCTTTGCGCCACCATGGTAACGGCCATCTTTTGTTCTGATCCCGAGGCTCAGACACGAGACTCGTGCGTACTCGCCACAACATGCTGAATACAGTGAAACAAACTTCTGGGTTGAAGATCGAAAAACGACGATCAACAGCCAAGATGAATCAAGATTAATTGCGATCAGGCCTAAGTGTAGGCTATATATTTTCACTGACTAAGACCATTTCTTCATTTTCCGAAATAGGCCTATAGGCCTTCCATGCACAGGATAATGAGACATACGGAGCGAAAACTGATTTGATTGAATATTATTGTAATATAGGAATGTAAGCTATGTTATTATGCCTACATTCAAAAAATAAAATTGTCTTTCCATGTATGTTCCGATCTATGCCTATCACTTACCACCAACTAGCACCAACTCTAAATTGACCTACTTAAACCTACCCTATTATACAACATGGGATTATTTAGTTCAACAATATCAGGACAATGATTTTGATGATGGCCGCTATGTATAAAACTCATCATCATTAACTACTTCACATTAACAATCTAGAAATAAAAATTATTTAGAACTCACATAACCACTTTTGCATCCCCACACTAGGCTCTCGGCCTAACAATTTTGCCAAATGGGGTTTATTTTATTGGAATTTTGTAGAATCCTGAATCTAATGATATGGACAGGTTTTCAGCGTTTGTTCCTGAGCAACAATAAGAAAAAAGACGTTTACTTAAAGGGATATGATTGTGTTGGCCGTCTGGCGTGGACGAAAACTCTACTTTTTGGTTTATTCTGCTTGTTTTCAATGGGAGTGTCAACGACTGGGAAGGCCCGCGTTGCAAATTAAAATATAATGACAGGAATTCACAAGTTAAGTTAAGTTAAGATTGAATTCTAGGCGTATATACAATTGTTACCATTTGTACAATTAATCATTGTCCTGTTTTCACCCCGCCGTAGGTCTACGTGATGTAGGATCTTTTGGATTATGCCAATATAACCTTATCGTTACTGGTCGGTAGTTGATTATTTACGCACTGGGCTATGTGGTCAGTAGATAAATAGATGTGTGGAAAAACTAAATGATTCGGTGAGATCATACATGAGAATTTTAAATGTTTCTATTTGGTTTTACTCATCTAGTCTCACCAAAAGTCGTTTATGTTGAGACATTTCGCTCCAAACGTGAGTGAGGGCTCCTCCTCAACTAAAAGCTTCAGTTGCCAGTACAGACAGTATAGTCGAGTGTCACTGGTTGTAAACACGTAAAGGCAGAGCAGACACCCACACAACGACCCGTCTATATTGTGCCTTCTTTTCAGAGAATACATCATTTTCACACGTATTCGACAAAAACTCCTACAAACACACACACAAAACGCAGACATTCTTGTTACGTTTCCATCCCTAAATGGAAGCACGCGCACACCAGCGCGCACCATCTCAGCCCAGCCATGAAGTGTAAGGTCTAAAAAAAAAAACGTTAGAACAAAAATGATAGTAAAAGTTAATGTCCTCGAAAGCTTTTATTCGAACAGGAATTCTCAGCCTCCTTCCGCTCTTTTCAAGAAGCTCAGACGTTCCTCTAAGACTCAATAGCCCCAACAAGCCATCTCGGCTAGACAGAAACTTTCAACTTGACCTTGGCCTCCCGCCATGACAACCGAGTATGCAAACCTAGCGTCGCACCTCCAACCAAAAAAACCTTCTGATAGTTTTTTTGACATCCAAATGATGTTCGAAGGTCGTGATATTGAACCACTGACGACGGGACTGCGGTGTTAGGCTTGTGGCCTGTTCTATTTGGTTTTCATTTATTTTGTTTATGCGTGATTTTTTTTTACATCACTTTTTTGTGTCCCGCGCATAAGCCTTTATGTATGGATACATCCACTCTGCAGGCCTACATTAAAGTACAGCTAATAGACTATTGACATACGATTGGAAAATGTTTGCACACATAGCCACAGTGAACTGCCACTAATAACGAAGGTATAAACAGGCCTATGTGCACATATATCTATTGAGTGCATACGTTATATTTTATTGTTTGTATTATAATATTGGAGTACTATTAATATAGTATAAATCGTTGTTATTTAGTTGGCTTAATTTGGCTTAATTTATCTATCTATCTATCTATCTATCTATCTATCTATCTATCTATCTATCTATCTATCTATCTATCTATCTATCTATCTATCTATCTATCTATCTACCTATCGATGTATACACTTGCGGAATTAAATGCAGTACCACGTACCTTTTTATATTTTCTGGACCTTTTATACGTAAAGGTTGCATGGGGAAGGATATCTTTATATATCACTTTATGATAGTTCCATTGGGAAAAATAGTTAGCTCACCTTTAGATATAATTCGTATCTAAGAATTAGTCTCCGACCGACCTACAAGAAAAAGCAGAAACACAACACAACATTAATTATATTGAGTGTTTCGTTTCGTATTGTTTCCTTATCACACAATCCGCGCCAGATTTGTATTTCATTTGACTTGCTTTATTTCAATGACTGAATTCTCTGTTGGCGAAGCGCAGTGCCATTATTGGTACAGTAACCCAACACAGCCCAAAATTTTCATTTAATTATCTGAGCTGGTAGATGTTTATCGTGCGCTTTGCATAGCCTGGTCACGTGGTAAATTCCTGTCCAATGATGGCGCAACCTCAGTGCTCTCCTGCGCGTCAGAGTCACTTACTCTCTCGGAATCAGTATCTCATTTTCCTCAGTCTCTGGGCTTTTTTAAAAAGAGCCAGTACCCTTCAATGTTGGATGTCGTGCTATGACAACGTCACTGCTTCTCCGTCCGCGCTGGATCGACCCGTCGGTGATGTTCCTCTACGACAACGGCGATGGCTCCGATGAAGTGAGTAAGAACATGGAGGGTTTTGCTGGTGGCAACTTTGCGGCGAACCAGTGCAGAAATCTGATGGTGCATCCACCGTCCCTGGCACCCAGCACCACGTACTTGTCTAGCGACGTGCCTCCTTCTGGTATGGGGGAGCCAGTGAAGCAGTGCAGCCCGTGCTCGGCGGCTCAGAGCTCGTCCAGTGCCTCGCTGCCCTATGGATACTTTGGCAGCAGCTACTACCCATGCAGAATGTCCCATCACAGCAGCATGAAGTCGTGCGGTTCACAGCCCCCCTCTGCGTATGTGGATAAATACATGGACTCATCCGCTTCGGCGACTGACGACTTTACGTCTCGGGCAAAGGATTTCGCTTTCTATCCCACGTATCCCTCTGGTCCATACCAACCTGTTCCGAGCTATCTGGACGTGCCCGTGGTGCCAACTATCAGTGCGCCGTCGGAGGCCAGACACGAGACCCTGTTGCCCATGGATAGCTATCAGCCGTGGACTCTCACCGCAAACGGTTGGAATAGCCAAGTGTACTGCGCCAAAGAGCAGCCACAGGCAGGACATATCTGGAAGTCCTCTATACCAGGTACGATTCAATACAAAACATAGAAATGACAGTTTTTATTTATTGAATAGAGATCAGAGATCACTTTCTTTTGGTAATATGTATAATGCTTATCAAACCATCACGTGTACTGCCGACGAACGTCGATATACAGTGTATATATAGGCCTATGTGTATAGAGTTCGACTAAGTTTCACCAAGAGTGTTTGTGTCTGACTTTTGTTCACCGTACAGACGCGGTGTCCCACGCCACGGGGGATGCGGGGTCCTACCGACGTGGAAGAAAGAAGCGCGTGCCATACACCAAGGTGCAGCTGAAAGAACTTGAGAGAGAGTACGCCGCCAATAAATTTATCACGAAGGATAAGCGGAGAAGGATATCGGCGCAGACTAATCTCTCCGAGAGACAGGTCACAATATGGTTTCAGAACCGACGCGTGAAGGAAAAGAAAGTGGTCAACAAAGTGAAAATAATCAGCTAGTTATTTTTTTTTTCTTGTTGTTGTTGCGGAATATAGTATAGTCCATTGGAATTTAAAACCTACGCACGCACGCACGCACGCACTCACGCGGGCGCGCGCGCGCGCGCACACACACACACACACACACACACACACACACACACACACACACACACACACACACACAATGAAACAGTCCAAAATTCTGGATTTATGGATTGCAAGGGCAAACTTTTTCGATTATTTGTTTGATGCACGTGATACACCAGAAATTTTGGAACAGAATTTCCGTCTATAATGCTCGGCTCTCTATTTTTCCTCGTGTTGTTAAATATGTTTGACTGACTCCGCATGTGGAAAAATATATGTGACATTTCTCTCTGAGCTCAGGAAAGCAGACCCAGTGAAGGCTATCCGATGCCATTGAGATTTTTTTCTTTTCCAAGTTTAACGAGAATGTTAAATGCGGAAGTTCATCGGATTACATAAAGCATTTTGGACTTTTGGTACCTTTTAATAACAATAGTGTCCCATTCCCCTCCAAACAAGCCACGCGCTTTACTCGCAAGATTTATTTTTTGAAATGGACCCTTGCTTCCGTTAATATTCAATATATGGTGCAATTCTTATTATAATGCATAGATAATCGTCCGAGATATGACTTCATATTAATTATTGCTTTTATAATGTGTGCCTATTCATGTGGTTTGTATATAACGTAAATTTCGGCATGGTTACTATCTTTGTGTGTTAAATATGTCTGTGTTGATGTCCATCCAAATAAAATATGGACAGTGAATTATAAGGCTATTAGGCAGTGGACTTTTAGGTTATTTCGAGAAGCATTTATATTTATGTATGTAGGGTAATTATTTCACTGTTGTCAAACCTTCAAAATACGCGGCCTAATTATTTGTCATTGCTATTGTCTTTGTTGTTGCTTGCTTTGTTTCTCAACTTTTTTTGTGTTTTAACAGTAGTCCAGTTAATTGACCTGCACAATGTCTGTACACACTATTGATTTGAAATGTCGTATCATCGACCTGTAGAGCAATCAATTAGCTTTGCTGGACACCGACAGAGATCAGATCGCCTGTGCGGCCATGCAGCCGGCGATGTGTGAGCCTTTACCGCCACCTGGCGGCGGATCGGGCATATTGTGTGTCAATTCATTGCTTTTTTTTTTTTCATTTAATTCAAGTAAACGTTCCTTAAATATTACAACTACCAATGCCAATGATAACAATGCTTCTCATTTACATTGCTTCTATATTATATTCTGTATCGTAATATACTCTTCACTGTGCTGACACTACGGCCCAATACAACAAGTGTGGCCTGTGCGCCTTTGCGTCTTCGCGGTGTTGAGTTTGAAACATCGCAACCGGACCAACATGTGTGTAGCAGTGAAGACGACGTGTGAAATGTTAATTTAAGGACTGATTGTTTTTTAAATAGGCATACCGGTTTGGAAATGTTCTACAATATGCCCTGATACTGGACTTTCAATAGCCGACGTGCAGACCGATGTTGACCTTTAAGTATAGGACATCCTGAAACCAATGATATGTCTCGACCGACTGTACGGGACGAACAACCAGGTAAGCCTACTCGACATGTAAAATAGACAATCCAGAACGAATGATGATACATCTGTTCATGTTGGCTACATTACATGGCTCACTTTGCAATAAAATGACTTGAGGCTTAGTGTATCGACGTATGGCCGCAGATTTGAGAAATCGGCCTAACACAACAGAATTTAGAATGACGAGCTTTGCATACATTGTATTAATGTTCTTAGACACAATATAATTTTTGTAGCGTGCAATACTATTCTATTATATATATTTATTTATTTATTTAGTGGATATGGAAGGTGTATACTTTAAATAATCCTACAAAAATTGCAAGAATTGTATTGTATAATAACAACAATAAATTAAAATACAATGTATACAAAACTCGCCATTCTAAATACAGCTATGCCGATATATATATATATATATATATAGATAGATATAGAAATAGATAGTTAGATAGCTATTTATATAATGCATTTATATTATTAAATGTATGTTATACAATAACGTTGATGATTATGGGATTATATTTACTCCTGTTTATTATATTTGATTATTTGATATACGCCTACTACCTCTACTAGGCCTATATGAACACACACAGTCGCGTATTGATTGTGAGAGGTTCGATAGCGTTGAAGCGTACGAGCAGGCCTGCTAGTTAACTACGTTGTATTTTATCCATATTGTGTAATTGGATGCATTTCATGAATGTAGTTGACGCGTTAAGCGTAACGGGTCCTATACGCGTTGGACATTTTCGAGTCACTTTTCAATTTCATTCATTTTGATTGTGAGTATTGACGTTTATATAATTTGATAACCCATTTAAAAATATGAGAGGCCAATGCTTAAGTTAGCCATAGCAACATACATTTTTGTAGAGAAGGACAAAAATACAACGTCAGCCGTAAACTACTGCATTCTGTTGAAAAGTAGAGGATCTCTATTTCTATGTAAGGTCGCCTCACCTTTGCGAGCCTGTTGTTTTTCCACCTTGTCCTGAAGATGCAACATCACAGAAACGATTCACATGGTTTTTGTTTTGGACGATTTTTGTATTTCCTAAATTAGTTTATTCTCCTTGTGGGTAGAGAAAGTTAGAGCTTTCATTTTCCAAAAATAAATAAATGAAATAAAATGCACAAACCACACCACAACATGATTTAATATTATGTAGACCGATAGTGATGTTTATATTATATAGACCGATAGTGGCGGTGGTGTCATGGGTTGTCGCTTCAGGTTGAGGTATAACGTGCAGACAGAGGCTACTTCTTAAGCCTGCCTCTAGTTGTGACGTTTTCTTTTGTCTATTTATAATTCCCTAGACTTTATGATTTATTGAAACCCACGTAGACAACGAGGGAACAGCTATATATCCTTGGGAGACAAAAAATGAGCGTTGGACTAATTCGTGATTGAATGGCAGGTTTGGGGTGGACATGTTTGACGATCACGTTTCGTCCACGACACGCGAAATGTGAGAGCCCACCAGACAGCCCCCCGTCCTGTCTCTACGTAGGCACAGCGGCGCGCGCAGGTGTTACAAAATACCCCTAGGCTGCTTTGGGTTTATTAAAGGGCAAGACTGGAAAGTGTTACTTCCTGTACCATGAAATAAAAAAACTGCAAAGGGGAATGGGTTTATCCGCGCGAGTTGAAAAGATTGGAAGCTGATTGGCTGTGAATTAGTAGAGTAGTTGCTCATTGGCTAGTGGCGAACCAAAATAAGCTTTAACTCCCTCCTTCTTTCGCAGTTTGATGGACAGCCCTCGCCCCGCCTACCAGACGATCTTTGCCCAGCTATGCGTTTTTTTCAAACGCTTGGGCCTGTGTCAAACAGGATGTTGAACTTGATTCTCGCTGACAACGTGAGCTTTGCTGCCACCTTAAGGCAATTTAACTCAGTACATCACTTTGTGCAAAAGCGATATTTTTATGTAGATTTTAAGGCTGCTACCCCTGCTACTCGACTTGGACATCCTTAAATCCTTAATTACTTAATTTGTAGACCCTAAATCATGCGTATGTTATTGCTTCCGAATTTGCTAAATACCATCATACTGCTTTAAATGGTCCACTGTTTCTCTGCTTTTTTCTTGCTGTTGTAGTGTAACGCTGGCACATTTTTTTTAATTACATATTGTTTTCATCTTGCCAATGTAACGTTTTATTATCACGTTCCTGCGTTCACAAGCATTCTTGGTAGTCAGAAAAATACGAGTTGGAATGTGATAAGGACCTATGAGACCCAATACGAATACACCGTCGAATAGATTGTAGTGTTGATCTGGTGTTCTGGAGGCCTACTGACCGTGCAGCTGCACAGGCCGCCTACCCTACAGGACTTGGAGTTGGTTTGGAAACGTAATCGTGTAGTAGGCCTACTACCTGGCCAACTGCCAGACGCAAAATAAACTACGCCGTGGTTTCATTTCTCTTTATAATTTAGAGCAAAACCATCAATGCTTTATAAATCGTGACAGTTTAAAATATAGTCCAATTTTGCGGAAACCAAATATTGTATTCTAAATGAATGGAAACTAAACAATCCCATACGTAAAATAGGCTGCTGCAATACGCATTCATACATTGAACTCTCGTTTTTGCCTGAGTCTCATTTTATTGTGCTATTTCAAGAATTTAAGTCAATTAGCATAGAAAAACGAAAATTGCAACATACAGTAGGCCTATGTAGTTTCTGATGCATATGCAGCCTACATGCTGCTTTGCGTCTTGGGACGGCTGACGGGGTTTTACATCTTGGCTACTGAATAGGCTACGAAACAAATGTTAGAAAATAACGCAATTCAGTTAGTTTGCTACAACCCAGATGGCATCCCAACGAGGCCACATTTCAAAAGACATGGGTGAATAATAGTTGAAGATGATATGATGAATGATAACAGTTATCAAGGTACATTTCATCTCCAAAAGCGACACACTAGCAGTCATCCATCCAGCCCACCTATTTCTTTCCAGACGTGAGAAGTGGCCGTAATCGCAGTCTTGTTTTTAACATGTATACTAATATTGTTACATGTCATTACACATCATCTCTAATGTATTAGTAGGTTGCCTATAGGTCTAATCCTAGACCGTAAACACTACAGCATGACATGGGCCTATCGGGCGATTCATCACGTACAGTCATTGTCGAATGTATTTTGGACCCTCAAAAGTCTAGATATTTAGCCTTTCGCATATATTTGCATTTACATTTAGTCGTTTGGCAGTCTTATGTATTTAGACTTCTATACGCACCTTGCTCAAGCCTATCGCAAAGTAGCCCTCGTCCGTTATTGAAATTGTCCATGATGTTGAACGTGTCTCGTTCTTTGTCCTAAATATAGGCTATATAAGGCTATAAGGCTATAAACAAATAAAACCGTCTCAAGCATTGTCGACTTTGTTGTGTTTTTATCATTGGTTTGTTACTGCTCTGGTAGGCTACAACACATTTGCAATCACAGAATCGTTTGAAGTCCCCCCCAAAAAATAGCCTTTGACATAAACCAGCAACCACGATCAGCAAAGTAAACAATCACCATGTTCTGCTCGCTCACGCAACCATTCGTTGAATATATTACAAACACATATCCTATGTAATACAAAATAGATCCTATCCCAAGAATGAAACGATTTTAAACGAGAAGAAAACATGCGCATAGCCGAAACGGAGGGTGTGCGTAATATAGGCCTAGAAGTATTTGTTCCCGAGCTATTAAATTGTTACAGCCAATTTTAACAGTATTTGCCATATGCAACGTTGTAAATGCATAGTGAATATGTATTTCCATCACAATTGGATGTAAAACGATTGAAGTTGTTCAATCCTTTTCTCCTCCTCCTTTTATTAATTTGGGTCTTGTAGGCTCCCGCAAGAATTCAATTAAAACGACGTGTCCAAACATGCCGTTGAATAAAGTCAAAATTTGAAATGGTCTTTTTGATTGTTCATTCGACGAATGTCCTCCCTTTGACCGTGGAGTTGAGGTTTCTCGCCGGAGATGCAGCGTCCTTTCCTGTGTGGTCCAGTCTCTTGTCCTTGCCTTTGCCTTGGACCCTCGTTTGCGTCACCTGTGGATAATTTGACAATTGTGAGTAACTGCTAATAATAAGTTATTCCAGATGTATTCAGACAAGTGCAAAATAAAGTATGTGTAAGAGCTGATTACCTTTTTTACCCACATCGGACCCCTGTCCAAACTCGAATTGTACCAACCTTCAATAGCGGCCTGACTAATCCACCCGATTCAATTCAAGTTCAAAATGGTCGAATCACAATATGTTAAATAAGGGCGTGTTACACACTGATCTCTTTAATTTCCTGGAACAAATACCAGTCCAAACAAATGACAAAATATCTGGATGTTTCAGACATGCACCATGGCAGCTTTGAGCTCATGTACAAGTCTATGAATAGCGTTGCTGTGAACGTGCCTTTTAAGGCTTCTCATCACAGTAGACTACTTTCACCTCATCTTGGGCCTGTATTATATTTCTCATTTCTGTATAGGAGCAGCCTTTTTAGAAAGGGGGGTTGGCTAATCTCATTTGACCTTCACACTATAATGTTTGGCATTTCCACAGCCATTTAACATTTTGTAATTATCCGACGGTACCGTAAGCCAATGGCATGCAGTACTTAATGGCAACAAATGAATGAGACCGGAGGCATTCCATTTCTTTAAAACTACAGGTTTCTTTGAAAAATCCCAAGTGTGGCAATTTAGCCTTACTTTATTGTCTTAAGTCGCTGACAGCGTGAAACTGTGCTACAGAAGCGCCCCAGACGTAATTGTTGTCTTGTTGTCTAACAGCGTTTTATGGCACAAAGGTAGAAGCTGTCGGGAATGGGGTTGTATTCGTGTTGCTAACGTCCACGTGAAAGGAGAGGTTTTGATGCGCTCTACGCATTTAAAACATGATCTAAACATGTCTTGTTGTGATTCAGATAGCTTGATAAAATAATGCTTTGCTTTGGAATTAATTCCAATAAAATAGTTCCTATTTTGTAAGAGTTAGCATTTTAGTTTTATACAAAATGACTGACCAGCAGTTGTTGAGATGATTTCAAGTAGTAAGGAAAAAATGTGGGCATGCGCTTTCCCTCTATGAAACAAACAGAGAGGCCTGCTTTATAGGTCCATCGAACCAATGCAACGTGGTGCCAAGTTCATTATATTTTTCGACATTGACATTTACATACAGGCCTATACATATCTAAGTGTGCCCTTTTGGAAAACGGTGGCATGCAAGCCGAATGTAAAAGCAATCAGGCCAACTTCATCCGGGGCACGCTGTGCCCTTAAATGGTGTCAATGTCTTGCACGGGACTGCACGGCTGCAGCGCGGCCTCTCCCTCCCCCGAACTTGAAGTCGACCGCGCAGACAAAGGTTTGGCTTTGAATGCGTCCTAGCAAGAAATCCCCAATTCTTGCATAATTCAATACTACGACCTCACCGATCACAGGCTCAAATATTGAATATTCACAATCGTTTCCGTGCATGTCAACGAGACATGTTGACGTTTTTACATATAGCCGCTATGCCTTGCCTACATTTGCTTGTTCTCATCACATATTTATTTCACAATGCATGGATTACAACTAATTGTATAAAGTGAGCCGACCTGGTAGCTACATACAGTAACACCCAATAACAAATTCGACGCGATTTTCTTATAATTCAGAAATGTAAACAAAAAGCGTTCTGTCAGTGTTATAGGTAGGCCTACATACATATCACGTATAGACGACTCTTACCTGCTGCTGTAGCCTATAGGAGCTGTTTGTGAACGTCTATCAGTCCGTATAGGTGGGACTTTCTCTCACGCATGGCCAGTTTAGTGGTGTCTGGTCGGGGAGGAAAAGGGGAGCAGCAGAGCACTATAGGAGCTATAAAAACACAAGTCTGAGCAGCACTGCTTCGCTTTTCCTGGGCATCCTGTGCTCAATTGACGCTTGAAAAGCTTTAGCACAAGTCATAGAATTTGTCTGGATTGCCAGAGAGAGGCGGAGCGTGTGTTCCCAAACAGGGTCGAGATGTTTGTGTCAATACAAATTCTCCAAATAAAATCACCCCCGTAGACATGACCTGCATGAACACGAACATGGCCTGCACGGTTTTGTCTGTTTCACACTGCCGCAGCGGTCTTAGCTACACTGTCAGGATCTTAGTGAACGTGATAGTTTGAGATTGTGTTACACGTTAGCCATGAGCCTTGATTTGAATCCGTGTGTTTATCTCGCCTGGATTTGAGTGCGGTAGGGCCATGGGGGAGTCCTAGCCCTCCTAATCCGAGCTCAGAGCTCCCATTCACAACACATTAGAGTCAAGTTGCAGCCTCCGCAAAGCTAGTTCCATGGTGGCCTCTTTGAAGTGTTAAGAACAGAACCCAATGAGTCCGCGGTGGGACGGATTATCCGATTCTAAAATGCGCTGTTAACGCCTGGATATAATTTTGTAAGCATACCATCAAAGGTTTTTATCTTATTCTGCGGCTACAAACACAACAAAAATATATACATGGCAAAATATCCAATGGAATTAATAGGTAGACATACCCTATAGAAATTCATGAACCTATAGGAAATGAAATGAAAAACTGATATTGCGTCCTTTTTGAAATAACGGCGCGCCCTGGAATGGTTCAATGGACATTGTTTCACAAGGCTTGAACTACATGCTATTTTGTTACTTTCAAAACACGATAGGCCCATAAGTGGAGATCCAAGCGACTAATTGAACACCAATAACTATACCAATGTTTATCTCACGGCTGTAACAGTTGCATTACATAGAAAAACAGCCCACTGCGCATTTGAGCCTATATGTTGCCTTAACTTCAGCAATGGCGCACGTTGGCGAAATAAACAACATTGGTTATTGGTTCTGTGTATCCTCTGTGTGTAGGCTATTATTTGTTTCCCTCAGTCCAATAGGCGGCATTTCAAGCTATGCTGGGAGACTACCAGCCTAGCTTCACCATTTATTATTTATGCACCTTTTAAAACAATACAGGCATATAGGGCTATTATATTTATGGGTTGTTCAAACTGTAAAGTAACGTGCAAAACTTTCTTTAGCTGACATTGTGTTTTTTTTGTTTGTTTGTTTCATTTTGTATTTCTTTTTGGTGTTCTTTGTTCGTGTTGTTTTCTTTTTTTGTTGTCCAATGGCCTGTGGTTTAATGTTAACGTTTGGACTACATTCGGACCGAGCGTTTGCTTAATCTGTGTACATGTGTACTGCGTAATCTGTGTACTGTGTACATATAGAAGGATATGTAGGCCGAATTAGCAAATGCCGCCACGTTGAGTGTTCTGAAGCCGAAAATTCAACTGTCAATTGAACATGACCCTGAACCGAATAACGTAAAATGAATGAATAACGATATGCGTAATGCATGCATCATATTTGTGTACACTAATATTCACATAAACTACATAGACCTACATCAATATATTTTAATTTAATTCTAATCTAAATGATCTAAATGAAGGGTAAGAGAATGTGCTGAATCACAATTAATTATGCAAATAACACAATAGGATATATTAGGTCATATATTGGAACAATTAAATGTACATTTAAATGAGACCTTAACGCTAACACAGTAGACCTACTTCAGCGATTGGTCTAGTAATGACATTGAACCAAACAAAGGTTGTTATTCGCCGTGCGGCTAGATTTGCTTTTATTTGAACAACGATCAAGTTATGGTTTATCCGATTTATATTAAGAGATTCATTTTAGACTATCGTAGCGATAAACTAATGTCAGGCTTCAGGAAGCAGCAGGCCTATGGTTCATACTTACTCTGTTAAACACACAAACACACACACACACACACACACACACACACACACGCACACGCACACACATGCACACACATGCACATGCACACACACACACGCACATGCACACACGCACGCACACACACG
>OMKI01058041.1:7035-19209 GCA_900302315.1 Phycis blennoides | reverse complement strand
CTCTCTCTCTCTCTCTCTCTCTTTCTCTCTTATCCTCCCCACATTCTCCCTGTCATTTTATTTCTTACTTAATCTCACTCTTGTCCATCTGTGAACACCACTCGCCCATGCACGCACACACACACACACACACACACACACACACACACACACACACACACACAACACCTATATATATATATTTGGAACCTTCAGGTTTGGAGGTTTTGGAGCTACTAGCTATTTGCTTTGTTGTGACGCAGATGGACACAAACTTCAAAGGGCCGACCAGAGACAGTGCAATAAAGCGCCTGGTCTGCTATACTGTCTGGCATTCCAGTTGTAATGGCTTTATGGCCATCCAGACACAATTAGCCCGTTTCCAGAATGGCAACCATTTGTTTTTTCTCTTTCTGTAGGACTGCACACGTAACAAAAGGCCAGCGGAAATGATCGACTTTATTGGATTCTCTTCGACGGTTACGCGCAAGACTCACGGTCATTTGGAGCGACCCTTTGTCTTTACCTGCCTTGGGAACCTTTGACCCTCCGTTTCTTCGGGTGCAAACGCTATAAATGCGGAACAATAAACCTTAGAAATGTTCAGGCCTGATTGAAAAAAATAGCCAACATACCTCGAAACCTTGATCGGGTGCTATAGCCTGGAAGTACCCTCAACGTTCATCTGACTACATTCATTGCTCTCGAAGTACAATATAACGTCCGAATAATAATAATCCAAGTATATAACTAACGATAAAATAATAATTTCGATGTTCCACTTGATGGAAAAAAAACTATTAGCGCCATACGTACGTGTATGCCTTGGTTCCACAATGCAATACCAGAAGATCACCAGGGGATGGCGCCAATTCTCTAGTCAACATCTTCACCCGCAGTATTAGTAATAAATGTTGTACAAGGTAAACAAAGCATATACATTCAAAATTACTCACGATATATATGCACCTTGCATTGTGTGTTCTTTATAGGTCCACTGTTTGTATACATTTTGGACGAAACTCATAAGCTTCTCATGGTTGTTGTGCATATGTCGTGATTTTGAGAAGGAGCGCTGTTTTATTTTCAAAGAATGACCCCGCGTTTAGTACTGCTGCAATTACCAGGGTTCGGTTATTCGTGGTTGTACAGACATACAAAATAGCATGTAAAATAACCCAATAATATGAACAGTGAAACTATCAAATATATACAATATAGAACTACGTGTGCCGTATCGTTTTCCTTACAATTGTGTAATGTTAACTGAGGAGTTCGAGAACATAATATAATACATCCATACAATACTAATCAGCAATAACTACAATATAAAAAGACAATTGACTTCAAGAAATCAGAATAATGAGGAAATGTATTTCTCATAAGGGAAATTATTATTATTTCTTCTGCATTTCAAATTGGATAAATATAAAAATACAAATAAATTAATGTAATCTCTTTTTTGTACATAATATTCGATGAATTAAAGTAATACGAAGTGGTGTGTGGTGTGTGTGTGTGTGTGTGTGTGTGTGTGTGGGAGCGTAACCAACGTGAGAGCATGAAG
This sequence comes from Phycis blennoides, assembly GCA_900302315.1. Classification (NCBI taxonomy): domain Eukaryota; kingdom Metazoa; phylum Chordata; class Actinopteri; order Gadiformes; family Phycidae; genus Phycis; species Phycis blennoides. The sequence goes on along the minus strand of OMKI01058041.1, from coordinate 17,663 downwards.
GTAATTGTACTCCACGGTCGGCGCCATAATGAAATCTATGTCCGCCTCGTGATTGGACGACAGCGTTTAGGCCCAGATCACATGGGTACGTTCTTTGGTCCAGGGGAAAATGGGCTTTGGTGTAAATCTAAGAGGTATTGCTATCATATATCACTGCCGCTCGTAAAAACGACACTGAGGATTCTGGGACAACAAATCAGACCGAGAAAATATGAGTTCTTATTATGTGGATAGTCTTTTTTGTGCAAATATACGGCGGATAGTTATGTTTCCCAGAATGCAGTTTGGACTTTTTGGGGGGCACTATTAGACTCAGTGAAAAGACCTATGGTGGGACTCATAGAGATGCCGCCATTGCAAACGCCCCGTCCTTGCCTGGAGTTAACGTGAGGAATGCAATGCAGGCCCATTCAGTGCCGCAATGTTTACCTCGGGGTGTAGCCTGGGACCGGACATTTTGACAGTGTGTGTTCCTCAGTTCCTTCGACCGGCCTGCTCAGTAACAGCTGTGACCAACCGACTCCCCTTTCCAGCAGACAAGTTCCACCGTGTATGTTCAAGGATTGCAAAATCTGGTATGACTGCCTATCTGGATCCTGTATGCATGCTCATTGATATAGGTATATCTTGTTTTTTGAAAACCTGCTTAGGCCTACTTACAAAATGTGTGTTACGGAACGCAATGGCTCGGATGGTTTCGTATAGGAATACACATGAAACATTAAACAACTTTCTTGTAAACGTAAGCCATTATTCATTAATTCCCTTCAGAAGTAGGCCTATGCCTTGTTGTTTTCTAAATGTGTATTTCTGACTTTCTGTTCTATTCTGCACTTTTGTCACCGCCAGAGTCTCCTTTCACATAGGCTACGTTGTTGTTAAAATCAGAACTCCCCTTGTTATTTAGCTCCACTCTTCAGTTCAACATTTAATTTGGGTTCAGGCCGCGGTATAGTGACATCACAACAACATGTTAATGAGGCGTTTACTGTGGGCTTTATTACCCTCAGTAAAGCGCCCGACGGCTCTTCAGTTCACTTCATATTGGTTGGGAATTTCTCAGGGTTTTTACGAGAATCGACGACTACCTTAATATCGGTTTGACATTGTTAGTGTGCGGAGCATGTTTCATGTTTCAACAATATATCTAAACGGCCGAATCATATACGAGACGGACTACTGTGCATGGCTTTTTATTGAAACAAGTAATTTGACATGTAAAAAAAGGATACAAGACAGTCTTTGTTGTGGCATTTATAAACACAGTAATTCTATTTGGGGGTTTCTTTACCAAATGGCTGTAGGGTCACCAACCTAATGAGATAAAGGTTTATATTTCAGGCGGCCAATCTGTGCGGGAGGCACGCGCGCACACCGCTTCATCCGAACTGGAAAAGCAACTAGACTTCAATCTCTGTTTGACCCATCCATTTGATCTATTTGAATGATTGTTTTACGAATATAAATAAATAATACATAAATATATAAATACAAATATTGCATCAACTAAAACATAAACTGCTGGTTCCAAACCCATATAATCCATATAATCAAAATCAACCCTTAACCACAAGCGAGGCCCAAATGGAAGCGACGGGCGATCCAACCCGGTGAGTCCGATGGGGTTGGCCGGAGGAAACCGTGGAGGAAACAGAAAACACATTGATAGTTAATGAAGTGAAAAGGGAAACGTTTAGAGATGTTCATTGTCACGATGTGATCATTCGGATAGGATCAGACTCAGTGAAGCCGCCTCTCTGTCCCGGGCCTACAGGTTCGTCATTCGAAGTGTCATGGTAGGCCTACTCTATTCAACAATAAATAATGTACGATATGTTTAAACCTACCTAAAAATTGCATTACTTTATTGGATAATATCGATATATGTGCATTATACCCAATCAATTGATGTATTATTACTATCGCATTTCATTTGCAGTTTATTTTTTCATTGTATTAAAGTAATTTGTCCAAATAAATACTCGTCTACTTGAATATGTGTAGCCTTTCATATTGTGAAAATAATAACTCTTAAGGCCGGGTAGCCGAATGCTTTTTCAAGGGTAATGCAGATGCGTTCAAGTTAAGTACATTCCCAAATGTAATGCTACTGATGATCATTCAATCAGTACATCCAAAATAAAAATATGAATAGTCCTAAATGTGAAGCGTAATTCCTTCCTTTTACTATTATTCTAATCATTAATATCAGGTGTTCATTTGCAATTTGAGCTATGTATGTTAAAACAACAACAATAATAATAATAATCATAATAATAATAATAATAATAATAATAATATAAAAATGATTCATTATACTCATTTTACTATTAAAACAACTAGACCCTACCACCAACAATAACAAACTAATGGAATGATCACAGTCATCACAATGATAGTCATTCTATGCTATGCTACTTATAAGACATTTTTGCTAAAGGCCTTATTCGGTTTGCAAGGACAGGCAGACACCATTTGGGGAATGCGAGCTATGGGGACACGAAATGGGGCAAAGCTGCTGCGAGCCGGCAGGCTCATGATGCGCGGGGAAAAGGCTGTTGGACGCTGCATTTCCTCTCCCCTCGGTAAGATGGCGCCTCTCTCACTGACCAAACCCCTTCCCTCTTTCTCCCTTCCTCTCCCATTCCCCCCATGCTCTCCTCGCATGGGGTCATAAATCCGCCGTTGTTTATGAAAATTTACAACCCAGCAATGCAACTTTACGAGCCGTTGTGGTTTCTCATTGGCCACAGCTGGTCACATGGTAAAGAGCCGTGAACATGAACTTTTATATATATATATATATATATATAGAGAGAGAGAGATATATATATAGAAAAAAAAATATATAAATATATAATTTCCTGTACCGTTACAGAGAAGGCTTGGTTTGGTTTGACCGTCTCAGTCTTCCACAGAGATTCGTTTCTTTGAAGAGGATTTGATTTTTGTTGAGATAGGCCTAATACGGACTATCCGCCTCCTGAGGTTACAGATATTGCAGGGCGCAGAGAAGAGCACATCAGCACGGCAGGGTTTTGGACTAGAGTTTGGACTACATCGAAAAACCACTATCATCATGATCTCGGAGTTTTGGGACAACGACGGGAATGGCCGCGAGTGCGTCTTTGGACCAACGGAGAGCTTTCGTATCCGTCCGGGGACTGAGCTGGTGCGTCACTGGGCATCTTATCGTCACCACGCGAGCGCACCTGCTAACTCACTCAACACTCATCTCAGCCGGTTGCACGCGTGACAAGACACCGTAACAAGGTAGGACACGACTTACGACGTTTCACCCTTGCTCTGTTTGCACGTTAACAAAACAAAAGGGTAATTCACCAGTCGGTTTTGTTTGTTGTGGTCCGTAAAGCTGAAAAGTCAACTTGATATCTAAACATGAATCGCAAATGTGATGTAGACTATTTGACTGTTATATGTGCAAATGAGGGATGCGCCGGCTATACTTGACTCTGTACCGGTTTTGTTTATATTCAGGCGAGGTTGACTATTTTGTTGTGATGTGTTTCGTGAAGCCTTCACGTGGTTTGCTGTAGATTTGAAATGTAAATGACCACCTCGATTTAGTTAATTTTCTCAGTTGATTGTGGCAAACAACGTAGGCTACTCTCTGTCGCCCTCTCGTGGGTAGAATGTTAGATGGACGTTACATGTTTGTGGTTCTGCGTTGTCCTTGCTGCGCTGTAGTTCTGCTTTTATCTTTATCCGAGTCCCGCCTTTATAGATACATATTGTGTGTGTGTGTGTGTGTGTGTGTGTGTGTGTGTGTGTGTGTGTGTGTGTGTGTGTGTGTGTGTGTGTGTGTGTGTGTAGGTAACCCTTTTTTTTTAATATATTTTGGCATTAGACTTCGCGCTTCTTTAATCTTCAAACTGATGTTGATTTAAAACGTTCTGTGGCTTGTATGATTAACATTTTAATGTTGACAATTGACTCTTACATATGTACATGGTTTTATGTCAGACATATACTTATAATAACTTATAACAATAACTCACGCATAATTATGTTATTATGCGTGTTTTGGTGTTCCAACTGCTGGGCCGCAAAAAGCCTTGTAGCCTGCATGCGTTGGCTTGGTTATGAAACAGTACACTGTACAGTACTGTACAGTGTACTTTACAGTACAGTACACTGTACAGTGTACAGTACACTGTGCAGTACAGTACACTGTACATGCTATTGTTAATCTATAGCTAAGCTGTCATAGTATGTAGGCGGTTTTAGTGTTCCCGTCTATATCTAGACAGACAGTGTTGGCCTGGGTCCTTTTTAAAAGTGTAGAATAGGTACGTGGTCTTAGCGGACTTCCCTCGCTTGACGCGTGCAGCCGGTGATCCCTGGCGCTGCTTTCTGAACGCGCCAGCAGAGAGCAGTGCCCCGCCTTTGCTTTGGCGTTCTGGCTCTGGCTCCAAACCACATCACACCACTGGCTATCACGCTACAGTCGGTTACAACGCTGTGCGTAAAACGTTTGTAATGTTGTACAAACGGGGTGTCTATTCAAAAAACATGTAAACCATTCTACATATATTCTACAAGCAGGCTACATATATTCAATTGGCTGAACGCAGAGAAGAGCGCACGCACTCTCTTAGCAAGGGGGCGCAATCACACCTGACGGCGTTGTTCGGCCCACAGCCAACAAGGAAAAGAGACAGCGACATATTTGTCCACTTGCTGCTTTCGCTCATCAACTCAATCGGACGAATCCGAAACAAATGCCTCATGTGTCCGGGTCACCCAGTGTTGTAGCGCGGCGTGGCGTGGCGTGCACTGCCGTGTGTTGTTTGGTGTGCTCTACGGTTTCCTGTCAGGCTTTTGAAACATCTGAAATGCAGGACACATCTTTTTAATTTTTTAATTAATCTTATATTTACTAGTGCCTTTAAAATTAAGTTCACATTGGCCTATATGGAGCATCCAAGGATATGAGACACACGGTATTTTGTAGCAAACACATTTTGTACGGTGCGTAGGCCTATTTAACGTTACATTACCATGAATACTAAATTCAATATTGATAATAATGACAGGCTAAAGATGATAACAATTACACAAAAACAGTAATACCTGAATTTAGATTGATAACAATCCTCGCCGTTTTCACATTTACATTTACTTACATTTTAGTTATAGGAGATGCACATATTATGTCTCCGATGTAGTAGATCAGTAATAGGAGGCATCGCATTGGATTGGACACCTTTTCAATATTCTTGGTTGAATCTATTTTATTGCTTTGATTCAGTAGACATGCGCAACCCTATAATCACAACGTTAACCTGTTTTTAACGAAACAAAATGTAGGCCAAGTGTAGCATTCGCTACACGATATGACCATTTGACAAATCTTTCTATTCTATTTTAAAAATAAACTACCATTGATGTAATCTGCATCTTCAAGGCATATTTCTACTTCCTTATTGAAAAATATTCTTATTGTCTTCTATTCTATTCTATTATTTAAACGTAATGGCTAAATTCGTAAGTGCAGCATTTCTGGAAGATTTCAGATAGATTCCGTTTTTCCTCCGTTTTTGTGGTTACAGTGCCTTCTCTAACTGTAGGCCTACTATTTAGAGGAAGACGATGTTTATTCCAAAAATCTAAAACACAGTTTTTGGTCACGGTATTTATTTTTAATTCTCAGAAAAGGGAGAAGCTTTCTTCAATTGAACACAGAATACAGTGATCTAGTCTTATTCGGCATGCGCTCCCAGCATGTCACTTGCATTGTTTGGAAAGCCATTACTTGTGCCGCAATGATCGTTAACCTCTGAATGACCCCGTTTGAAGCCAACGCCTCTAAAAATGACGCATACGCGCAGTTCACCAGTTTCGCCAGACGATGGCGCACGAGGACAATTCTGAGCAAGGAGTTTGGGTTCCTAAGAACCAAACTCATACGCGCGTCGCTGCGCGTACCCTTTACATCCCACCCATATTTCCACCGTGCACCTCTGGAGGTCATCAAGCAGGATTTACGACTGGTCAACAAAAGCACGTGATTCTAAGCCGTACCCCATATTTGGGTGTCTACGTAAGAGAGAATCAACTACATGTCCTACTCATTTCCATAATTCATCATAAATTGTGCAGGGGTGCTTTAGAACGCGCTAAACCATCAAGAGCCACAAATCAAGTACGTACGTTTATGGTTTTTCTCAAAAATAAAAGCAACTATACTTAAAACGAACAACCGTGGATTGTCAACAAATGAGCTCCTATTTTGTGAACTCATTCTGCGGACGTTACCCCAACGGCGCGGACTTTCAGTTACATAATTATGGAGATCATAGTTCGACAAACGAGCAATACAGGGACTCAACAGCCACCATGCATTCCAGTAGGTATGGCTATGGCTACAACGGGATGGACCTGACTGTCGGCCGGGCAGGACACTTTGTGGGCAACGAGCGATCGCAAGGCTACTCCCCGAGTCACTCGGCGGCAACAACGTCCTCTGTCGAGCAGGTCAGGTACACTCAGACCGCCAACAGCACCGGGACTTCCTCGCTGTCCCCTCCACCTGACCCTCTTCCGTGCTCTTCGATCGCAAGCTTGTCCCCATCCACCGAACCTCAGCAGCAGGTTCAGCACCGAGCCATCAAAAACTCCATCGCCAGCCCGTGTCCAACACCGTGCTCCAACTCGAATGGCGGCGCGATGTTGAACCGTGCTGACTGTGCAGCCAAAGCGATGCCCCTGGAGGAAGACAAGCCCGCGGGAAGCGCACAGACAACTTCCCAAAATGTCACCGAGTCGACCCAACCTCAGATCTATCCGTGGATGAGAAAACTACACATAAGTCATGGTAAACTTTCAAACTTCCATATACTTCTATTCAATCAATTGTGTTACGGTATAATATGTTGGCAATAATTGTAATGACTTCCAATGTAGTGTACACTTGTAGCCCAATATTTCGATAGTATCAGATTAAACGGACATTTAGTCCTGTGGGTTAATATTTTCCTAAAAGCCCAAACAGAGAGTGTCAATTTCCAATGTGAACCACTGATCACCTGTTTGTACTATTGAAAATACACATAAGCATTATAGGTTAACTTCAGCGTTTTGATCTATCCTGATGACAAAATATGCTATATGTTCATTAAAATGCAATACGTCAAAACTTTTGTCCAACTTAGCTAATGCTTGAAACTTAATTTGTGATGTATATATATTGCACGTATCAACAAGAAAATTGGAATGATAGTATATTTTTGTGATGCGGTTTACGCCTTTCTTCATACGATTCGTATTTCCACCTGCGAACCGCAAAAGGAAACCTTTCCATGAGGAAAGTGGTAATAGATGGTTAAATAACGGTACATCGGTCCCTTGTCTCTCTGTCTCTCAGATTTGTCCGGTCCAGAAGGGAAGAGGGCGAGAACTGCGTACACACGTTACCAGACCCTGGAGTTAGAGAAGGAGTTCCACTTCAACCGGTACCTGACCCGCAGACGGAGGATCGAGATAGCACATGCCCTCTGCCTCTCTGAACGGCAGATCAAAATCTGGTTCCAGAACCGACGGATGAAGTGGAAGAAGGACAACAAGCTGAAGAGTATGAGCATGGCCGCAGCCGGCGGCGGAGGCTATCGGCCTTGATGTTGTCTTTAATGATAAGCACCCGCAAAGAGAAGGTTCTTCAAAGTTCTGGTCTTGAATCATTCCCCCCCATACAAAAATTGCGCGAGAGAGACTTGTTGGACCCTTGGTCCGGGCCGTGGGCCCCTCGCATGCCAGTTCCGGCCCTCTAATACTTCCGATACAATTATTATCAGTTTTTCCTATTTTTGACCGTGTTAATGATTGTGTAAGTAAAATTAATGATGTACAGTTCTGTCTAGAGTTAGAGGAAAGCGCAAAAAGAAAATACACTTGTAACTTATTTCTTCTTGAGAAAGAATTCAAAACAGTCATTTAAAAAAAATGTTGTGTCGCAAACTGTGTGTAATGTAGCCTATACAAGAACAAAAGCAGCCGAATAAAATAAAAACATATGTTGTTATGAACTTTAGCTGCCATTGTGTTTAGCCTTTTGTTTTATATGTATGAAAGTATGTATGTAAGTATGTATTTATTTAATTGATGTATTGTACCGAACAGTTAACTTGCTTCTAGACCAACAACGTGAACCTTGTGCGGTTATTCTGTGCGTTGTGAACCATGTGGGCAGACGTCCCAGTCCAATGTTGTCTGTACAGTAGCTCTGCCTTCTATTCTCCTTTTTGCACGGGCTGCTATTTTGTTTTGCATTATTCGCCTCTCGCAGCATCTTAGTAAAATGTGCTTGTCTTTGTTTTATATATATTTTATATGTTGAAGGTCCCGCGGAGACCCCCAAATTGCATTAAGTGTATAGTGCCATCGTGATAAACCTTTTTGTAAATGTTTTTAAATGACTGGAAGTCGAGAAAATACAATAACAATGATGATGGGGATTATAATAAACTTTCTACTGGAACGGCAACACCAGACTGCATGGTTATTGGAAAAAATATATGGGCATATGTGCGTGGCAATATATGCTCATGCTGTTATAGGTAGACCTACAAACAGTTCGGAGTCAGTGTTTGTTGTTTACATTACGTTTTAGTTTTTATGTAGGCCTACGTGTGGCAAGATGTGAAAGACAAAAAACACGTAATTATCACAATTGTAAAATATTGACCACACTGCGTTAATTATTAGAATTAGGCCGACCGACCTCCCGAATGTTATGTTCTCAACAGGTAGACCGAATGAAATGTCGTTGTTTCACTCACCTTGATAAGAGGTGGGCATGAGGTCCGCGGCCAGAGACAAGCTACAGGGGCCCCTTACCTCCCCCTGTGTTCGGACTTGGTGCTTTACTCAGACTTTGCCAGCTCTAAACTTTATTAGTCTGGTTCTGGCTCTCTGACATTTTGTGCCCAAATGAATGGAGGTTTGTCAATGAATTAGATCGTAAAATCATCCAGAGCGCGTCCAGATAGGCTCGCTGGCCATAAGCGGTCACGTGGTGGCCATTAAAGTAAGTTTTATGGTTTTGGGGAGTTGACAGTATATTGCACATAACATATAATCGCCCTGACGCGAGGCTTCGTCTTTTACTCTCTCCTTGCAGGCTGTAAGTGTTGCTTGACCGTTTCACCACTTGCCTTGCTCACAGTAGTGACTCAAGATGGAACAGAGCCGCGCCAGGAGAAGGAACATTTCTCAGGGTAAGTTTCTCCGGAGCGCACAGACTTGCTCAATTCTCCTGTTCGCGTGCCCCCAGAGCGGCCGCCCCGGTGCTACACAGCGTTATGATTGTATTCGCTCTCTCTATCTAGCCTGTATTAGTCAATTAAGCTAATTTGTGAGTTGTGCAGCGCTGAATGCTGGTCTCGGCAGATGTTGGGCAGGGTTAGGTCCGGCTCATGGCTATTTAATTGCTTCCTTCCCCACTGTAACTTGTTTTCCTCCATCTGTGGTGTAACTCATAATCTATTTTACATGTTGGATAATTGTCTTTTGTCCACATCCACCCCCGTGCTAACTTCTAGTAGTTCTAGTTGGATTACACGTGAGGATCAGCAGGCCATCTCAAAAGCTACTAGACGTGTCAGAAAGTTGGGGTTCTGGAGATTTTATCGGAAAGGGAGCACGCATTAGATGTTCAGTTGAATTAGTCCGGACATTTGATACAATTGTAGTTGTGCTTCTTTTAAATCATGTTGAGTCTACGCTTCGACACAGGACAGTTGTTTTTTTTTCTGTACTCTGTTTTGCTCCACATGTTGGCGTCTTAATAGCTTTCGAATAGATAGTAAACACTGCCAAGTAAACAAAATACACGCGCGCACACACACACACACACACACACACACACACACACACACACACACACACACACACAACTCGCCTGGGCGTGCGCACACACGTGTTCGTTTTGTTTTGTGTCAGTCGCGTCCTTTTTCAACCGTAGGTGAAAAGCCACCAAAAGGTCTGTCGTTTGAGTCTGTGGTGACCTCTTGTCTGCGTGTGTATTTGCGTAAAGACGGGTTCAAAATACACGACGAACTCAGATTTAAGTGGGAGTACAATTTTAAGTTAGTTGGTTTGATCAAATTAAGGGAGGGGAATCACATTGAAACTGATTTTGGATTTCGATGACTTCTATGTCCGAAAAAGTTTGAAGCCAATCTTATTCCCATTTCGAGCATTATAATGGATTCAAACGTGCCTTTATTGGTTAATTGAGACAACGGACAGGAAAGTTATTGTGAAGGATGTTTACTTAGTTTTTGGCTGCAATCATGATTCCACAAACTCACACACACACACACACACACACACACACACACACACACACACACACACACACACACACACACACACACACACACACACACACACACACACACACACACACACACACACACACACACACACACACACCGCACACATATGCACACTCTCTCACATACAGATTCAGAAATACACAAAAACATTCATACAAATGTACTCTCTCTCTCTCTCTCTCTCTCTCTCTCTCTCTCTCTCTCTCTCTCTCTAACCCAAAGGTGTCTGCCCGTGTTGGCAGAGTACGCTCTTTTATATGCGCTTCCCCC
>OMKI01058038.1:9005-22820 GCA_900302315.1 Phycis blennoides | reverse complement strand
GGGCCTCACCGTGACCCAGGGGTTGTCCACCAGCTCGCTGGCCGTGATGCGGTGGGCGGGGTCCACCTTCAGCAGGCAGCCCAGCACGGCCTTCGCTGTCGGAGGAAACACACGTCAGTTCCTCTGTCCCCAGAAACACAGGAAACACACGTCAGTTCCTCTGTCCCGAGAGACACAGGAAACACACGTCAGTTCCTCTGTCCCCAGAAACACAGGAAACACACGTCAGTTCCTCTGTCCCCAGAAACACAGGAAACACACGTCAGTTCCTCTGTCCCCAGAGACACAGGAAACACACGTCAGTTCCTCTGTCCCCAGAAACACAGGAAACACACGTCAGTTCCTCTGTCCCCAGAAACACAGGAAACACACGTCAGTTCCTCTGTCCCCAGAAACACAGGAAACACACGTCAGTTCCTCTGTCCCCAGAAACACAGGAAACATACGTCAGTTCCTCTGTCCCCAGAAACACAGGAAACAGGTGAAAAAAACCCTAAACAACGACCGACACGCATGGTGATATGAGTGATGTGATCTCGCGGCAGAGCAGCTAACCAGCAAGAAGCAGAGGTCAAAGGTTAACTACGGGGGGGGGGGGGGGGTACGAGTGAAGCTTCACCTGCATCACTAATGGTGCCCCAAACCGAACCAGAGAAGGTGAGCTCTCCTCTCTTGATCTTCTCAAACAGTTTCTCTTCTGAGCTGGCGATGAAGGGAGCCTCTCCACATAACCTGCACAGACACTTTGTTTAGCCTACGTGTGCATTACATATGTTAGCTTATATACTGTACATACACACACACACACACATACACACACACACACACACACACACACACACACACACACACACACACACACACGGTGTTGTGGTCGACTGGACTTACAACATGTACATGATCACTCCAATGCTCCACACGTCACACTGTTGACTGTACTCGTGGCCGGTGATCACTTCAGGGGCTACAAACACACACATGCACACGCACACACACACGCAGATATGCACACGCACACAAACAAGTACATTTGGAAACAGTCAGTCAGTAGGCGGTCAAGAGACCAAACCAGACCAGACCTTTCCTTATCATTCGTTTCTTATTTTCTTATTTCTTATTATCGTTAGCTTATCGTTAGCTTATCGTTAGCTTATCGTTAGCTTATCGTTAGTTTATCGTTAGCTTATCGTTAGCTTATCATTAGCTTATCGTTAGTTTATCGTTAGCTTATCGTTAGCTTATTGTCATCTTATCGTTAGCCCTTCGGCGTCCCGAGGAGTGGCCCGGGGTGCCTTCGTATTCACCCATGTAGATGGGGGTGCCGCAGGTGGCCTTCATCATGTTCTCTCTGCCCACGCCGCCCTTCTTCACAGACAACCCAAAGTCCGTCACCTAGACGCCGGGCAGAGACATTCACAGGTGGCGGTTAGCGGCCTCCTCGGTTCCTATGGGGAACATGAGAGCGCTCACCTTCGGCCAACTGAATAAGTAATGACCCGGAGCGGCCAGGAACTATAACGTGATCAACAGAGTCGGGTGTTTCCATGAGTTAGTCGAAGAAAAAAAAAAAAAAAAGGACGACCAGAGTTCCCGCGGATGATGCCGCGGTGTCTGGGCCTCCACGCATCCCGCTCCAAATCACGTGGGCAGAGAGGGTTTCATTTGCCGATGCCAAAGCGCGCTTTGCCGGGTGCGAACGCATTTACATTTAAAACGCTGAGGCTCTCGTACGCAAGCCGTGAGATGTAAGTGTACTTTAGTTCAAAGCCTCCACGGATTGCAGTGAGCAACACAGTGTTGGCACAGCCAGTGTTACCATGACGACCATAATGTTCCCAAGTTTGATCCAAATCAGAGGCGCACGCTGTACGCCGGGGGAGGGCAGATGGGACCGAGGCTAATGTAAATAATTGTGACCACCGTTGGGGGCGGAGCTTAAAGCCCTGCCAAACACAAAGGGTAGACCTTTCCCGTCCTGCCGTGCAGCGGCCTGGTTTTATGGCGTCCACCCCCCCCCGGGTCTGTGCTGCAGCCCCTCTCGGGTCTGCTGACGCACGGAGCCGCGGCGCGCTCAGGTGTTAATGCCTTTCAAGGGCTTGATTCATGAACCCCCCCCCTGCACGGGCTGAGCAGAGGGAGGGCTGCTGTAATGAAGCCGTATTCAAAACCATTTATTCAGTCGCTGAGCGGGACTGAGGGGGCGAGGACAGACCACCCGTCTGCGGCGGTGACGGTGGGTGGAGGTGGGTGGTGGTGGTGGTGGTGGGGGTGAGTGTGTCACCATCTCACCTTGATGTTGAGCCCATGTTTGTCTCCTTGGTAAGAAGCCTTCAGTAGAATGTTCTCCAGCTTTAAGTCCCGATGCACGATGTCTGACGGAGAGAGACGAGAGGGGGAGAGACGAGAGGCAGAGAGACAGGAGGAAGAGAGAAGGGGGGGGGAGAGACGAGAGGGAGAGAGACAGGAGGGAGAGAGACGAGAGGGGGAGAGACGAGAGGGAGAGAGACAGGAGGGAGAGAGATGAGAGGAGGAGAGATGAGAGGGGGAGAGACGAGAGGGAGAGAGACAGGAGGGAGAGAGATGAGAGGAGGAGAGACGAGAGGGGGAGAGACGGGAGGGGGAGAGACGAGAGGGAGAGAGACGAGAGGGAGAGAGACGAGAGGGGGAAAGATGGGAGGGAGAAAGTTGGGAGGGAGAGAGACAAGAGGGAGAGAGACAAGAGGGAGAGCGACGAGAGGGAGAGAGACGCACCGAACTCAATGAACACGCAACTTCAATGACAAGTGTTAAGTGTGTGTGTTTGTGTTTGAATATATACGTATACTCTGTTGTATCCGTTCCATAGACACAACACACAGCGCACCGTTCCATCTCACGGCTGGAGCAGCCGTGAGATGGTTAGTGAAGAGGGCCATCAATGCTGGGTCTGCAGGTCTGTCACCAGCGCCCTGGTACATCAAGGAGCAGACCCATGATTAGAGCTCAGACTGCAGTCCCATGATTAGTGCTCAGACTGCAGACCCATGATTAGAGCTCTGAGTGACTCCCATGTTTGTCCTACGTTGACACTTGCGTGTGAAAAGGGTCTATAACTAAGCGTTGCCTTTCCAGATGTTAATAAGGAACACAGGTGAACCGAATCAGAAATGAGCACAGGTGACAACATGAGGAGGACACAGGGACACGATTAGGGGCCACGGTCGATGCTGGAGCGTGACCAGCATGACGTGTTCGACTGACTGACAACACAAATCCATGGTTTACTTCTGATGTACTTCAGTGTTGTCAAGGTGTGCAGCAATCAGGAAACGATGCTCCATGAAATGCATCGCAATCTCAGGTAATTTCCATCTATCAATGTCCTTCTGTTCCTTTAAGACGGTATAATGGGTGGAGTCTATTTTCCCTCATGGCTAATCGGGTGACCAATCACCAGTCACTCACGCAGCATAGCTTCGGACTTTGAGGAAGAACCAATGACACACACGGGGGGGGGGGTTCTGGCCACATGGGCCATGTGTCTTTTCAAGACTGAGTTTATGAGCTGACTTTGAGATGTATATTCATGTCATTTTCCTGACTAAATATGTGCTAGGTGTGTAATGGATACAACCCCCCGTGATAAGTTATGGATTTGGATTTGGTTATGGCTCCATCACGTTATTTTGTTTTTCATTCTTTTTTTTTATTTGAATTGTTACAATTCTTTATTAGCTCTGTTTTATTTTGTGTGGTTTTTATTTTAATCATGCCATGTAATACTAATTGTAATTTTTTTTTGTTTCAGTTTTTTAGTATTTTTTATGTAAAGAATGTTTCATTACTGAAGGACCTTTGACACGCATCACGTTCTGAACGGAGGCTGTGGATAACAGACATGAGCTGGACAGCACTGTGGCCAAGCGTTATGAAACTGATTACGTTAACCACAAAGCATCACCCAGGAGGCATTTGTCAAATGAAAGTGCCATAGTGTTCCTCAACCAGAAGTCCCACGTTACAAATGTTACGCTGATATATTGTTCTTTAAAAAGCCATAACACACACACCTTGATAACCCCATTAAAACCACGAGGAGATGGAGAGACATTTGAGCAGGAGAGAGTTCAAGGTTAGATGAAATGCTGGCGCAAGAGGGAGGAGGTGAGATTGGAAAGTGTCACAACACACATTACTTTTCTGTGAGGAACAATCCTCTTGTATTTAAGTTCAACTCTCTTAAAATGATTTTGTCGGAAAGGGGTAGAGACCGCCGACCCTTCCCAAAATGGTTTCCTCTGATGTCATGTTAATGTAGAATGAGGTCAGGGAGGACGGCGACTTCAAAAAAATAACAATCTTTTCAAAGGAGACCTGATTTCGCCCCCCTGCGGTGACAAAGTCATGGCAAAGACACAGCATGCAACACTTGGCAAACAAATGGCACACAACTATTTCATTTCATGGAGTGATATCAGCAATTATGTCAGGTCCTTGGCAAATCGCCATCGCAGAATGATTTTGTTTTGCCAACTCAAGGCCGAGGAGGCTGGAGACCAGAGAGTCAGGAGAGATGAAAGGTTCCTCGTTTCAGCTGTCAAACACCGAAGCTGAACGCAGTTTAATGTAATACATCCATTGGGATTCTCCGATTCATACTGATTATTGTACAGTATTAATTGTATTATTAACTAGAAAATGTAATTCCACTCGAGGAATTACTTGTGCCCGTAATCATTGAGATAAATTTAGTAGAGTTCGGGATCAAACTGCCAACCCTCCGGTTGTGGAACCGACGCTCTACCCACTGAGCAATGGCGCCCAGTAGGCAGCTACCAAACAGGCTGCTAACAGTATTTCACTAGTTTGGCTAGCTAGTCTGCACTGTCATTTCAAGACATGCACAAAGTTTGACAACAAAAAGACTAAAACACCCAAAACGGGAGCAGTATTGGCTGTAATTTGAGAAATGTGCCTCAAAGGAGAATTTTACAAGAGAATCGAAGGCAAAAGGAGCAAGGCAGTAGGCGGAGCCAAAAGGCTCAATGTTATGTCTGTGGGAGTTTTTCGCATGTTTTAATCGCAAATATCTCACAAAGTATAAAGTTGACGAAAATGAAAAATACATAGCACAGCTATACGGAAGTAGACCTTTGTAATACGGTTTGAATGAAATCCCGAGGCTCAGTCGGTTAGCCTCCGTTAATTGCAGACATTTGGTGTGAAGAACAATAATATGACGAAAAGCGATATCTAGATTGTGCATAGTTCCTATGCCCAATAATAAACAATATATATCTACACCTCTTTTCGTAAGTGGCCGCCTGTCTTGAAGAAAGGCATGCAGCTCGATGAGATCGCAGCCCACGCTGGTGGAGGCGGCACGCTGGCCACAACCAGAGCCAAATTAGCATCCGGGCGTCAGCGTTTGTGGCCCAACTTAATCATGATATATTTTGCACGTTCACTATAGCTAGCATATTCCCCTGGGTATCATTAGATGCTATGGGGTTCAGAGTTAAACCAGCGCAGAGGGACACTCCATGTGAAAACACCTATTAATCAGGATTCCTCCCGAGCTCATTGTAAATGAGTCATTAGCCACATGTAATGGTGTCTCATTGCCAAGCAATTACCTCTAACTACAGATTTCATCATTAGAAGGGCAAAACATACCATCTCCAAATAAAGCCCTCAGATTCAATTAAAAATCGCCCAACTTTTTTTTGCCTTGGCACTTGTTCATTATTACCTCGTTAAAATAAACTGGATTCCATAATGATTGAAAGCCAGACTGGCGTGAAATATCACATATCCACTCTGCCGTGAAGCCAATTTGACCAAAGAGTCACTATTGTATTACTTATTACAAGAATAAAATCAATAATGCATTATACAGTTCAGCCAGTACTCTAGGTATATCTGGTATTGTTTCAACTCCATCAATGTGTAGAGAGTAAAAATATAGTGATAATTAAGAAATCTGTCCCGGAAGACAGGTTTCGCACTCGGATTTAACTCCATCCTGTTGTCGCTGCTTGTAATCATCTGCTTATTAACGTCATATTTCATGTTGTGTGCGTGACAATGCCGGGCGAGGGCCTGCACCTTTCTTGTGGAGGTAGACGATGGCCTGGGCCAAGTTAGTGATGATGTGTCGGCTCTCCTCCTCTGTGAAGCAGCCCTTCTTCTGCAGTAGCTCCTTCAGGTCTCCTCCGTCACACAGCTCAGTCACCAGGTACATATTCTGCAACAGAGCGTGGGGAGAGGGCTGCGATTGAAGTGTTTCCTATGATCACACGCATGCTCCAAGCCGCCATCTTGGCGTTTCTTCACCATTGTCATCAGGAAAATAACAACATCGCCCGGTCAAGAAGCGTCAAGATGGCGGGCTTTAACTTGGAAGATTTGAAGGAGCGGATTGAAACCCTATATGCACCACTGAGGCCTAGCAGGGTAAGAAAGTGGCATACAGGGAATACAAGCAACCGTAACACGTTCAAATTGCTGCTAGTTGCAGTTGGAAGCGTAAAGAGCGAGCGCGGCTCACCTTTGACGTCTCGAAGACTTCCTTCAGCTGGATGATGTGGGGGTGGTTGACGTGCTTCAGAATGTTGACCTCTCTCTCCAGCAGAACCACGCCGTGGCTCCCCGTCTGCGCGATTACACAACGCGCTGCGTTTAGCTCTTCTTCTCCACCGCAAGCCTTTCACTGTGCGGCGCGGCGCTTTCCCCCCCGCGTGGGGACGCGGAGCCTCGCACTCACCTTCTCTCTGTTCACCTTCTTTATGGCCCACCGCTTCTGCGTCTCCGCGTGGGTGGCCTCGAACACGACCCCGAAGCTGCCCTGCCCCAGCTTCCGTCCAAAAGTGTATATTTTCTTAATGGGATAATAAAAGGAGCCGTTAATAGATGGTGTGATCGCCAATCATCGCTCTGAACTCTGGGAGACGTTTAGCAGCAGATGGTTCGCACTGCACTTTTGCAACTTTTCCTCGTTTCGGAGCTGAAATTGTACTTTGCCACTTTGTATTACACACACATTACACATTGACACATACTGTAGATCCTAATTTCCAAATCACTTTGAAAACAATGTGTGTGTGTGCGTGTGTGTGTGTGCGTGCGTGCGCGCGCGTGCGTGTGTGCGTGTGGGGCTGCTCTGTCCCTAGAGTTCCAGAATATAGTATTTCTAATCAAATTACAAATGATGAAGTTGCAGCCGCAGTTCATTCAATCTCAGGTCTAATTAACTTGATCATTATCTCTGCGAAAGCAAAGTCGGCGTCACACATGCCTTTGAATCTGGCAACGCGAGCGGCGAAAAACCCCAGAGAGGGAGAGCCTATTCTGCAGCGGAGAGCCTTATTCTCCTGTGTGAGCAAGATGAATAACACCGGAGACGGGACTATTACAGAGCAAGGTGTTCTCCATACCTGGAACCCTTAGGTTCCACGCGCCGGAAGGCTTTAGTGCTCAAAGTGCTTGAGGGAGGAGCGGGTTTGAATTGGGCGATACCTTGAGGTTAGTTTCTTCCTCCATGCGGCTGTGCGGCACCTTCCTCTCGGAGCCATTTGCTCTCGTGTGATTGGAAGCCATTTCTCCGGCCTGGTGAGCTAGCATCTGCCGCTGTCGCCCGCGAGGAATGGACGCAGGCTGTTCACCTAGAGGGGGATCCACACGCGGGAAAGAGTTATTCCCAAGCGCCGCGCGAGCCCGTACAACCACACGGCCACGCGGGAGGCCGTAGGGCCCCGCGTACGGCCGGACGCAGAGCTGATGTTGAAAAGGTGAGCTCATTTCTAGCTGCCGAGCACATTAAGGACGACTTCTATCACCCGAGTCCACGGAGGCACAAGGACACTCGTAGGCACATTTACAACTCATCCGCCGCTGAAAGTGGCATTCTTCCTTTATGGACCCTTTCAGTGTCAAGGAGGCGTGTGCCCCCTCTTAAAGAGACTTCTACACAGCGCTCCACCCATGTGCACGAGGCACACAGTTAGTCAATAGCCCTGCTTTTAGCACTACATTTAAGCCAAAATATCCTAATGGTCTGTATTGGCGCGCACACACACAGCAACACTTCTGCATGATTAATCTCTAATTCAAATCAATTGTGGAATTGTTTGGGCTGAGTGCGTGGAGACGTCTATCTGGTTCTTGCAGAGCCGCGTGTGCACGCCCGCTACATGTCCCACAACCTAAATGTTTAGTGCAACTCGTGCCAGAAGAATTGTAATCAGCATCAAGGAAAGCAAAGAGCTCTTGGCACTAACGGTTTGTGGACCCAGCGGCAAAGTAATTACACTGCTGAGCCAGAAGCACAACAATGGAGGAAATCTGCTCTCCGGGAACATAAAACAAAGTCACATATTTTCAGCACAGCGACCGGCCGAGAGAGACGCAGTTCAGCGCGCTTTGTGCGTCTTACCACAGACAGAAAAATATTTGAGTGTCACTTTGGAACATATTATCCTGAAGTCGGAAACATTAGCCGGTTTCAAATGAGAAATAAAGACACGGGGGCTAATGGAAGACCATTCAGCTCTCTTGCGATTGGTTTTCACCCAAATTCCTTTCCCTGACTGAGCCTTTATTAACATTAAGCGCAATTTACCTAGCTTGGAGAGAGAGAGCAAAAAGCCACTCACAAGCCAAATTAAATGTAAAGCAATTATCATGCAATGACTGGGAGCAGTGATGTGGATCACCCACATGCGGGCAGCCATTAATTATTAACAAGGAAGTGGTGTCTTTAACCTCTTCACTCTGGAGCATTATCTTAGCTCCGACATGGCTCTCATAACAGGGCTGTCTCTCCCGTTATCCACCGCCGTGCTTCTCATCAAACCCATTGTGACAGCCGCTGGAAACTCCAATCACAGCTCATTTGCGGGAGATGGAGGCGTCGTGTGATGAATGAATGCCTTGTGGATAAATAACAGGAGGTCAGGAGGGGGGGGGGGGGGGGCGTGGCTGACACTTGAAGACGCCTCAGGTGTCTCTCCAAGATGGCCACCGTTGATATGGAGCACCGAGTTCAGGGTCAGTGGACTGTGATCCTGAAGTAGTTCACCGCGGAGCCACGGGTCTAGAATTGCTCTCTGTGATCTCAAAATACAGCGGCTATTAGGTTATCGCTAATTGGTCCTATGTGTGTTTAGGGTGGAGATGGATATCTCCATTCAGCTCATGTGTTTCCATTAAAAATCACAATGTCTCATCAGGTATGCAGCCTGCTGGTGACTGGGAGGAATATTCTACTGTGTGACTAAAATAAAATACTATCTTAATCTCTACTTACATTATATCTACTAGAATATTTCTATCATATCGCCTTGAGTTTAAGGGTTTTTTGTTTTTGTTAGTGCACTCAAATAACACCTGGCTTTTAACAAATAATTTTATTCGCATACATTCGAAAATGTTGAACATACTTTTACTGCTATTTATCTAATTGACTTTTTTAATTGACAACAAAAGTTTGAATATGTCCTCATTTAATTATGATAAGAATAAGAATAATGCATATTATTATTATATACATAATATAATTGGATTTAAAGTAAAGTGATTTTTATTAAAGGTACAGTATGTAACAAATGTACTGTACTAAATCATCATCACAGTGGCCGTGATACATCATCAGAGATTAAGGACAAGCTAACTCGAAACACTGGCTTCTCCAGCAACACTGCAACAGCCAGGACTCTCTCTCCTTGGAAATGTCCGTCCCGGCTGGGACCATTTGTTTTAGTTCTGGCCCGAGTGTTACGGCTCACGATCCTCCAAAGGGCCCCGGGTTGCCAGATATTAAATAAACCGGCACACAAACAAAGCGTGCCGCAGCCACGGAGGCAAGCAAACAAACTGGAGCGAATGGTAAGGTACTCGATTGCACCCAAACCTACAACGTGTCCTCTCTTGAAGCTCCCCAACACGAGCCGTGCTAGAACACTGAGAGCCCCTCTGGAACGCGCGAACGTGATCGTCTGTCAAAATAGACCGTGTGAATGTCGTGCTGGTCTCATCCTGCGCTCAACTGTCCTCAACCTGGCAACCCGCGTGAGCCTCGAGCCTGGGGAGGAGGGGGCAGGTGGAGACAACGCTACGTACTGTGCCTTTAAGTACATCAAAGATGCTTTACATTGTAAAGTAATAATAAGTCTTCCGACACTCACATGTACTAGCACCTAGTTAGCATGACTCTCTCCCAATATATTATACCACAAACAGTGAATGTAGGCCATCACAGGTCTGACGATAACATTTCAGACACCATATCCAATGTTTATCGTTAAAGTTGATCCACCATCGGCGGAGGTATCACATGTATGTGATTATTTTATAGTCAATACATTTTCAGGAGGAAATAAGGGCTGTAAGGGCAAATTCATTTCATATTCTCCAAAGACAAATGGACCTATTGTTATCTGACATTCGGGTTGTTTACTTTATAATATAAACTTGTTAGGATGTAGTTATTAATTTTGCATTTTATGCGCTTTTAAGCTCAGTGTTTTTTTTTTAATAATTGTCATAATTATGTGCCTTAGCGGATACAAAGTTGGACGAATGGCATGTTTACTCTAATCCGAGAATAAACACCCATTTTGAATATCCAATTAAAAATGGGAACCCCGTTTTTGGAAGAGGCTATTGTATTAGATCTTTTGAAATTGCTTTAGTAGTTGTGTTGAATGTCAACCACAGCAAAGGTTATTCTATTTGCCTGTTTTTTTCACTTTCTTATTACGCATGCATAGTCCTTTAAACACAGACTCACACTTTGTACAAAAACAATTCTGTTTGCTTTGCCTAATTGCACACACACCATAATGCTAATTTTCATATTAATTTAGAACAAACTTTGAAACAGCTTCCTCGGCTAAATGTTTATAAAAGGCTCACTGAACATACAAAAGTGAAATCTATGGGTGGTCCCTCCACTGCCAGCCAGGGAACGTGTCCTAAAGTTTACACTTTCACAGTTACAGCCGCATCATTTATTTTCAGACATCTTACTAAATCTAATACAGAAAACGCATTCATGTAAGGCTTCAGTCCCTTTGGCTTCATTGTGGCTAATTGCAGATCCTGCTTACTGTGACTGACAGTCGGGTGACCTCCAGCCGATCTCTCGCCCTGACGTGTCCAGGACACTGTACATGCCAACAACATGTCCCCGGGGGTTCCTCCTCCAACAACGGTGACGTGAAGCGGTGGCATGAAAGAAGGCTATATGAACAGTTGGCGCGGTGATGGCAATCCATCACAGCAGCCGGGTCTAATCTCATCACATGTACAACAGGAGGATAGTGGCCTTAATGGCTTCCTTCCTGGTTCCCATTAGACCGATCTTGTGCAACACAGTGGCACAGCTCAGCTCAGCATACTCTCTTTGGCGAACGGTCGCATGTGCAATTGTAAAACAAAGCACAAGCAACGTAAGTTAAAGTTGACAAAGCATTGTGTTCATAAGGCATTTACAATGGATGTGTTTAATGCTTTGCCACAGCATCACAATATTGTCGCTGTCACCTGGCAGGAATAGTGGAGGTATACAGCAGTGAGCAAAGTGGGACTAATAACATATTATAGACTGGGTACACAAACAAAGAGGCCCTGAAAGATAAATGAACATCAATACATAGCCTGCCTCGCAAGAGACGCAATCTATACGCCCCGTCTCCATACTGGTTGGGCAACTTCATCTCAGATTTCATGCGAAAAGTAATTACGGTGGGTATTATGTCACAAGCGTGGACTAACGTTTCTTAGCACTCTGTCACTGAGGGAGCAATTAAGTTGGGCTTATTTAGGCAACAGGTGAGACAATACAATGCTTCTATACCGTGATTGCAACTGAATATGAGCAGATTGCTGCCTGCCAGACACATGAGGAGTGTGGCTATTTTAACACTGCAGGCATTTCCGTCGACAACCACTTTATTTGGTAGTTTTCGCATTGTTCCCTCTCATCACACACACACGCACACACACACACACACGCACACACGCACGCACGCACACACACACACGCACACACGCACGCAGGCACACACACGCAGCCTCATCAACCACCATGTTAAATCATTGTCAAATAATGATGATACTGAAACATTATTATAACTTTATCGATCAATGAAGCTTGCGCACAGTGTGTAACGTGCTCTGAAAGCAACATGATGACTACATACATAGGCCAGGGTTTAAACAGCACACAGGTCATTCGGTTTTCCTCGTGCTACGCGGAAGGCAGTGTGGGAGAGTGAAGTCTTATTGACCTACTCTTCGCAATGCGTTTCATTCAGCGGACCATTAAGATAGTCGCCATACGGAAGCTCTTGCAGCCTTGTCGCTTCAACTTACTCGGCATGCTTAATTAGGCTCAGGCAGTTCTATAATGACTGTGATTCTCCGCAATAATCAACCAGCAAAATTCAGCCAAATTCAACCTAACAGACTGCAATTATAATGAAAACTGTAATCAGCATTGCCTGATCCAAAATATTTCATTTTCCTGAAATGAAGGTTAATCATTTATTGACAGCTTGGCTTTGATGACAAATGATAAACTTCACAGTCCTAATGAAGCATGGAATTACATTACCTGATGAGGCAAGAAATTGCATGTTTAGAATGCAAATATTGAGCCAGGCCATTTCATTAGGTTATGAAGTGAATCCTAATATGCCAGTGTAGAGAGTGGGAGCGACTATCAACAATAGTCACCAACACATTATATGCATTTGAATAAATCACGTTTTGAACCCATAGCTCACGTTAGTGAGCCATCTAACTCAAGTTAGGTGACAGCTGATTGAAATACTAACAAAGCCATGTGCTCAGGCCCCTTCGGTTTTGTCCTTGTTAACCATGTCCGGGGGATTTGTGGGAAGGACATGATTTGTTCAAGGACATTGAAAGATCAAATTGCCTAATTTGTTCAAAGCATTTCACGTGTTGCCTTGACGATGGAGACAACACATCCACTATTCCTCCATGGTGTTATTGTGGTGAAGGCTCACCGCTCGATGTGGGCAGATATGCTCTTAAAATACAGGCGACGTCAGAACATGAAAGGCCTGTATTCAATATCTCGTGTTATGCATTACATTGTACTATTAATCCCTTGCAGCTAGTTTCAAGGGAAAAGGGATAGGCCCACGTCTTTAGTGATAAACCGCTGAAACGCACGACTATTAAACACTGAGTGTGTTGGACAAACGATGGTTCATTGATCCAAGTCGTCGCCCTCGACCTCCACGACACCCAAACAAGTTTTGATCGGCATTAAACCCCGACGTGCATTCATAAAGCGGCAGCCACCGAAGTGAAACTTTATGCACGCAACATGCATTGCCCGTAAATCACGTAATCAATAAATCGGTGGTGTATTATTCTGCAGCCAACCCCTTGGCAAACTAAAAGCACACAGAAAGTTACGTACCTTGGCGTGTGTTGTCATGGCAACGAAACACTAACGTACTTTCCTGGTTTTGCTTTCGTGAACCAGAAACAACCCTTTCTGCGGGCAAACGTGTGCATTTACCGTGGTGTGCGCGCGTCCTCTCGCTCGACGTGCCATGCTAATGAAACACTTTGGGGGTTCCCATGGTGAGAGCGTCCCTAAAACCTGCGGAGCGAAGGACTACGGAACACCGTTCGAGACAAACTGTAGCAGCCTGGCTTTTCTGAAGCACCTCGCACCCCCCCCCCCCCCCCCCCCCCCCGCGGCCCGCCCCCCCCCCCCCCCGGGAAAAACCCCGGGGGGGGGGGCGCGGGCGCCGCCCCCCCCCCCCCGCCCACCGGGGGGGGGGGGGGCGCGCG
>OMKI01058036.1:3669-15426 GCA_900302315.1 Phycis blennoides | reverse complement strand
TTTTCTCGACCCCCCCCCCCCCCCCTCTCTCTCTCTCTCTCTCTCTCTCGCACTTTACCGCGTAACACTTTGCCGTGCCTTAATAGTAAATCCCCTATTTTATTTATTATTATTAAATATTACATTGAGATCCACCTCACACGTTGGGGCGATTTTGTGTTTCAAAATCGGACATTTTCAAACTCATGCTCTCTGCTTTCTCTTTACAACGCTTGAATCTTACAGCAGCTTTGCCTGAAGATCTCTTGTCTTTTCTACAACAGTTGGTTCCGACCAACGTATTTGATTGGTGAGAGGCCAATTGGGGGCTGATATGGAGCGTGAGACTTTAACGACACATCCCTGCTTCTGTTGGTAAGAACATACATGTGTGCTGTAGTGGCCTTGACTTTACACCAGCTGCATATCAAATACACAGAAAGGATCATACATTTTTTTTCCACGCGGAAGACCACTGATCGACCACGACACGTGTCCAACAGGTGACCATGGAAACTGTCCCAGGAGGCTGTGGCGTCCACAATATAGTACTATTCTAAATAAGCACCCTAATAAAAAACAATAGGTCTACAAGCCCACTTGCAAGAATGCAGCCCATGTTAGTTGTAGAAGACCTCAGCCTCACAGTCTCACACTGGTTGGACTGGTGGCCGATATGGTGCGTGTGCGTGTGCGCGTTTGTGTGCGTGTGTATGTGTGTGTGTGCTTGTAAGGGGGAGATCAGTTCAGGGCCTACCCTATCTGAGTAGGCTTATGTCAACACGGCGCATGCAGCCAGTAACCGTAGCCCACATACCTACACCGTATCAAACCTGAGCTCTCAACCTAGAATACAGCCCGACCAAACGTCTCCACATCAAATGGAGCTCCACGGAGCAGCCTACTGGCTCATTCTTCAGGCCATCATTTCAGGGTGAACACGCGGCCGTGGACGGCTCTTACCTCACGCGGGCCGTTGTGCGCGTCACTCTTCTCTGGTGACAGGTGACTCATCGCTCCACGGTGGTCACTCCTCCAACGCTTATAGTGTCAAGGTGGTGGTGGTGGGGTCAGATGAACCTACAATGGAGAAGAGCGTTTAGGTTCTGTCCTCGGGGGGAGCGGAATCCACAAGGTGGTGAGATGCACATGTCAGCTTGAACTTCATACTTTTTTTTTCGAAGTTGGCCAACTGGACGTCCGCGTGGCCCTAGTGTCCATCCGCCGGGCTCTTGACCTGTTGATTCTGGGTGTTTGGCGCACCCTGTAGGCTGAGCTGGAAACAGGTGGCCCTCATCTCGTCCTTGAACCATTATAGGGTTAGTACATGCCTCCTACAGCTTTCATGTAAAAGTTGTTTTCACTCCGCGTTAATGTTAGACCTACCCTGTAATTAGTGTTAGGCCTACCCTGTCACGGAACTGGTCATCTACTACTCATGGGTTATTGCACAGTGCCAACAGAGATTTACAGACCTGAACATGACTTCATATTGTAGAATCCTAACATAGAGCTAGGCTTACCTTTTTGTAACCAATCACAAACCTAACCGCCAGTCTAACGTTTGCCTTCGTGTCGTTAAATTGCAAAACATTTACACTTCTGTACAAAGTGTATCTGCAAAAACGGACGTAGACCTACTCGAACTACTGGAGGTCTACGAGTGTATGCACGCGGAGACCTCTCGGGGATGCAGTGGTTGGTTAACAACAGAAGGGGGCGCTGATTGAACACAGCAGCATCATGTGAACGACTTTCTGCTGCAGCGCGCAACTCGTCTGTGAATAACAACACAGTAAAGTTACCTCATAGTATCGAGACTTAATGTTGGGATGGCTGGATTGTCCCTTAGCAATCATTTTGATTGATATCTCGAATGTAATATTGTCTTTAGGATCACGTGTGGGGTGACAATAAATGAAATGTTTTTCTAAAGATCTGAACAGAGATAAATATATATTGTAACGCCCTTCGGAGATGTCAATTGTTGAACATGCTTTGCAATAGAAAACACATGTCATAATACTTACATTAGCGCTGCAATTCAAAATTGTGTAAATGTTATAGAATACGTGGACGAAAATATATTTAAGGATTGTAGAGAAAGATTGCAGGCTCACAATTGGTTCCTACAAAATAGATAGATGATGTCTGTGTTTTGTTTCCTTTCTTCCTCAAGATAAAGCTGCTAATCTGGGGTTGTGGTTCTATTCTGTTCTGAGTCTCACACTGGTTTCCAGGAAAAGCTGGATTTCAGTCTCTTCTGCTCATCTTGCAGGAATGTGTAGCTTACCCCGCGATGAGATCACCACAGCTTTGTCTTCTCAAAGTGAATTATGCATGGCTGAAATCACCTTGTGATGTACACACACACACACACACACACACACACACACACACACACACACACACACACACACGGGTTAATTACTGCTGTGGAAGAATCATAGCGGAGTATGATGTCAGAGCACTTCTTACATTTCGCCATGTAAGCTACTCTGAAGGACAGTGGTTGTGATTCTCAAGATGCTTGACTTCATTTTGAACTGTACTGTTCTGAAAAAACCTCCAAGCTGTCGTGTTCTTCTGCTCGTGACACCACAACAAACCAAGGTGTGAAGGTGTTCATAACCTACAGGTGCGAACGCCCGCGTGAGACGAGCTTCTCTCCTGGTCCACGTTCTAAAACTACATCAACACAAATAAACATTCTGAGATTCCATTACTGAATTATCATTCTCTTTTTATCATGTTGGGTTTGCAAAATAGTGAGTGAGGGAGACAAATTTTCCAATTGGATTATTGTAGGCTGTAAGTCGTATATAAAGCTTTAAATAGATTCAAAAAGGTACAACATTTTTTTTTTAATTATTCAAAATCTATTCAAAAAGCTATTCGTAAAAAAGCAACGCAATGCTCTGCTTTCACTGAAGCGTCTTGACAGCAAGTTCTATAGCTGCCTGGTCTACCCCTCATGAAGGCTGATGTGCTCCTTATGAAGGCTGTAGATTCTGATGTGCTCCTTACGAAGGCTGTAGATTCTGATGTGCTCCTTATGAAGGCTGTACCGGCTAATGAAGTTGTACATGCTAATGAATATCATTTACTGCAGGTGGGATTTGTCAATCCGACGACTGCCAATCACAAGCAGAATATAAATGTCACCCTCGTCATTTCCACGCAATTGGCTGTGGTTGAGGGGTGGGGATGAGTGATCCACAGATGACTTTATCGAGACAGGCGAGTGTATCTATAAAAGGAGGACTGGGTGGTCCACACCGCAGCAAGACCACGCTGAAGGCTGTTGACACGTTGGGTAGAAGGGCGCATTATGGCGCACACGTTCCGAGAGAAACTGTTCTTCCTGCTGCTGTGCCTGTCTGTTCCCAAGGGAGGCTGCCGCCACGTACAGGTAACACCTGATTTGGTTTTCTATTGCGTATTCATTGATGCGTCGGGGCACAACCACAAGTTTCTATTTTGTTGTTGAAACTATAGGACAACCAGGTGACACAAGATGACTTGTTTTCAGTCCTCAACTTGGATCTGAAGAGGGAGCTACCCGAGGCTCCGCTGTACCGCCGACCCTTACGTGAGTCTCCGGTTACGGTAGTTTGTTACAGAAACGCTTGGCTGTGTTTGGCCAAAGGGGCTTCTCTTGCTGCGTAAGTAGGCCTACCCCGAACCCCTTCCTCTAACGTATCGCCTCACAATGCCCGTGTGCGATGTTCCCTCACTTTTTTTTATTCGGGGATGATTTGAGACCAAGAGAGGAGGTTAAGAAAAAGATGCAAAGAGAAAGAATAAATTGCTGGACAACAGAAGTCCGTAATCCGGGGTTCTTCTACTGATGTTGTCCAGGTTTATCAAGGTGTGCGTTACGCGTCGCAAAAATGTGCCATTACATCCATTGCAATCTCACGTAACGGGCTGAGATGTTTCCGCTGTTGTAGGTACTTGTACTTGTTGGCATTTTCTGAAAGATATTCGGATGGTGTGTAGCGGATCATCGGATGATATGGTGTGGTTGTTTTGAGGCGTAAGGACGCATCCCCGTTGCGCCCCGCAGGGTGCCTGGACATGCTGGCGCTGGAGGGACAGTTCACGTTCACCGCCACGAACCCCCAGCGGGGCTGCGCTGCGTTCTTCATCACAGAGCCGAACAAGGTGCTCAGCTTGGTCTACGACCACGTGGACATCGACTGTGGAGGAGGAGACTTCATCAAGGTGACGGTGGATCCGTGGCTCCCTTCATCCCCACACTCGCTTTTTTTTTGCAAACACTTTTAAAAAACATGGTTGTGTTCATGAAAGGCTAAGACAGGTCTTAAGTGACTTTAATGTTCTCATGACCAAATGTTATTAACCAATACGTCATCATTTTTCCTCACATGCCCAGAACAGTATATTGCTGGAATAGTTTTTCGTTCATTTTTGTACAAGTAAGACATTAGTTAGAAACAATGTTTTGGGGGTGACCGACCAGACCTATTCGAAGTGTCCGTGTTTCTGCGCCAGGTGTTCGACGGCTGGGTGATGAAGGGGCAGAGGTTCCCCAGTGTCCAGGACCACCCCCTGCCGCTGTCCGAGCGCTACGTGGACTACTGCGGCTCGGAGGAGCAGTCCCGGAGAACGGCCGTGCGCTCCTCTCAGAACGTCTTCATGCTGTTCTTCCACATCCGCGGCGCTGGCGACGGCTTCACGGTCACCGTGCGCCAACACGTCAACCCGTTCCGTGAGTCGTCCTGACGACGCGCCGGGTGTTTCTTTTGCTTCTGTTTGTTCGTTGACCGTGAGGTCAATTATCAATTAGAATGAAGTCAATAAACAATTTTGTTGTTTAATTTAAGTAACAACACATTTCCATAAATAGTCCAGAAGTGTGCCAAACGATATTATTTAGCTACATAGTGACATTTTTCATTATTTAAACACACGTATGTATGCGGCACACAGGCATACACACACAACACTCCCAGACACAAGCCCATCACTGTTTGTGTCTGTTTCCCAGCCTGTAATATCATCTCCCAGACACCAGAGGGCAGGTTCACCCTGGTGGTCCCACAGCAGCATAGGAACTGCAGTTTCTCCATCATATACCCCGTGCAGCTCCGGATCTCAGACTTCAGCCTGGGACACCACAGCGACTCCACCCTTTCCAAGGTGAGTGCACTACCATGGACACGTTGGCTCACAGGTCACCACGGCCCAGTCAGGTTTTAGCTTTCCAGTGGTGTCTGTGGTGCACCTCAAGGCTCCATGTTTGGGCCACTACTGTTTTCTAAGCAGTAAGCAGTGCTCATTGATGAGCAATAGGTGGAGTTTTAAAAACCCCACCTGTTCTTTAACTGCCATTTCATCTTCACAGATGTCAGTAACAGGATGTTCAGAAGCTGGGGACTTTGTGGAGTTGCTGGGAGGCAGTGGCCTGGACACATCTCGAATGTCTCCAATAGCAGAGCTTTGCTCTTCCTTCACTGGACCCAGTACGTATTCAGATCCCTTTCATTGTCTTACAATTCAATACAAACACTAGCCTGCCTTTATCGGGCTTCTACAGCGCAATGTATCACAAAAAGGCTGCTGCCATTTTGGGAGCATAGGTGCATTAGAATGCTAGTTATTTGGTCATTGTTTAGTAATTGATTATGAAATGATTTGTCACTGTATGAAGACAATTATGCTTTGAAGCTAGGAGTTTACAGCAACTCTCTTGAGTCCTCTCAACAAATCCCATGATGCATTCTGGTGATTGTGGTGGCCGTATGTTCTTAAACTCCCTCTTGATTGCAGCTCAGATGCAGATTGGATGTGATAACACTGTGGTGAGGCTGATCTCCACCGGAAGGTTTGTGAACAGCTTGACCTTCAGCTACAACCTGTTGGACCACAAAGATCTCCAGAGGATCAAGCTCAACAGTATGGATGGTTTCTGTCTGTGACCAGCGATGTGGCATCAGGACCAATCCATCAGGGGATGCTGGCTGGAAAGGAAAATGTTAGTTTTTTGTTTTTACAGTTTTTACATCAAATAAAACATTGTAATATCATGTCAGGTTCATCGTTTTGATTTTGCAGTCCAGGAATAAAATCAACAACTTTAGTATATCAGCAGTGACCTCAACAGGGGCCTTTAATGACTGATGGTTATTTAATTGAAGCTATTTTACCCATTTTTGTTCAATTTGTATGAGGGTAGAAGAATAACAAAGACAAACAAACACCGTGTTCTACCCCTGTTCTACACCCTGCTGGTGTCCTGTTACATCCTTTCAAAGTGTCTCCTTTGCCACAAGGTGTCCACCAACATGACTGTTGTATGTTATAAAACGGGTTGTCCCTATGAGATGGGAACACGCTCTACACTAACCTTAACCATGTCTGTTTGTAAAGGAGATTACATGACTTATTTAATCATTTTAAGCTCTGGATATGGTTGAAATGACATTATCTCTGACTATCAATAACTATATATATATATATATATATATGTACAGTATATGCACACACACTTGAAGAGGAGCAGAAAGGTGACTCATAGTTTGGTTCAGGTTTGATGTACACAAGGCTACTCCCCCATGATGAGGTCACCATCTACAGCTATTATATTGTATATTGTGGTATGATACAATCGTATGATATTATGGTGAGGATTATATTGCAGTTTGATGCCTGTTATTTGTGAATGGACATAGTATAATTGTAGAATGCAGAATATGAAACACAACCAGACTACAGTGGAAGTCCCAGATGAAGAGTCCCATAAGAAGCTCTCCACGCAGGATTATGGGCTTGGGTGGCGGACTGCAGGGAGGCAGAATTCCTGGTGTGTGGTGCTCATCCTCTCAGCGATGCTGGGTGTCAGGATCTAGGGAAGCGGCTTTGGAAGAAGATCTCTCGTCTCCTTGGTGACGGCTGCTGGATGGAGGCCCGTGAGCTCCACCCTGAACATCTCAGTCATGTGACTTTCCTCTTCATTCGTTGATGGTTCATTGTGAGCATTGGAAAACCACCTGGACCTCGGGAACCCGATGAATCAGGCCTTCATCCTATCCTCCTAGGAATCCTCTCGGAACACCTTGAGATGTTGAGGTGTGTCAGGGTGAGGCCGTGCTGCCTGATGCCTGCCTGCCTGGTGTCCATGGGCACGTTTACGGAGAAACCTTCACTGAGGGCACGTCTTGGTTTGCCACAGTGTGGGCTGAACTCCATCACTCAGAATGTGATGAAGTCACGAGGAGCAGACAGACACACACACACACACACTGACACATGCGGTGACGGGTGGAGGGGAGACAGAAGGGAGACAGAGTCAAGCTTTGACCTTGAATTGCTCAAGTGGAATCAAACCACTCACCCCCGAGCCCCCTCTTAATGCCATGCCCAATGAGCAAGGGAGGACCACTGCTTTGAATAGAATCTTTAAGAATCTACCTTTGATTGGTGCTGGCAATATTTAACATCTGTCAACATTTGAAGGCCATGAAAAACCTTGGCTCACCTTTCATGTGGCTGAGTCCCAGCGTGAGAATGTGATGAGCAACATATTGAAAGATCTCTCTCACACACACACACACACACACACACACACACACACACACACACACACACACACACACAGCTACCTGCTGGAGGACACTGACCTGGAGAGAGGTACACACACACACACACACACACACACACACACACACACACACACACACACACACACACACACACACACACACACACACACACACACACACACACACACACACACACACACACACACACACACACACACACACACACACACACACACACACACACACACACAAACACACACACACAGCACAACTGAGCTCAATGTTTTATTTCACATTTAAGGCATCACATTCCAGCGCTGACAACAAATTACCGGCCACCAGTGGCCTTTATATACGACTTACAACCAAAGGTTGGTTGAAGAGTGAGTGGCCATCTTCAGGATGAAAGCAGTGAGGATGTAAACACACTGAGATCGTCACTGTTGGGCCACATTCAGGGAGACACAGGAGGATGATGTTACTGACACACAGATCAATCTACAGGCTTGCTATCTGGCAAATGGTTAAACCACACAATGTAAATGTTTGAGAAAAGGTTTGAATGAATAGCAATAAGGAATTTATGGACGTTGTGAGACTGTAAAGATCTTTGAAAGAGACATTTAGTGAGTTCCAGGCTACATATTTAGGTTCCTATATAAGATGTTGTATGATCTAAACTCTAGGATGTATGTTATCAACACTGATGAGAACACCAAACACAGATCAATTTCTTTGGGTGGGGGGGGGTCTCCACACGACATGCTGAGGGACCACCGGTTCCTCCTGTGGACGATTGGTGGATGGGCTGTGATCAATGACGTCACGCTGGGGGTCTACTTGGACTTCAGCTTCTGCTGCTCCTGGAAGAAGTCGTTGCAGGCGACCGTGAGCGCGGCCACCAGAACCACAAACTCGTTGAAGTCCACTTCATTGTCCTTGTTGGAGTCCAGGTCGCTCATGATCTTCTCCACCAGCATGGGGTCCTTCTGGGACTGCAGGGCCGCAGAAACAAGACACGCATCTTTATTATTCGAAGGAAAACTGAGGAATCGATTCATGAACGATCACACCATCACCAAGAGATCTCCACCCGCATGGGGATGCTTTGGTCCCTGCAGAAACCCCCCAGAAGGCTTCAGGACCCTCATTTAAAGGACACCTACACTCATGAGTCGCAACGAGAAGGTGATCTCATTTCATGACGACTAACTCAAATGCATGGTGGACTACCAAAATGTCCACCATTTCACGTCCACAAAAGCGCTTGGCGATGAATCTATAATCAAGTATGACGGGAGATCCGTCAAACTTCTCACAGACCACGCGTGGCCCGGCTCCCCCGCGTCAGAGCTCAGGGGTACAGCGCATCTCAATGCGTATAAAGAAGCTGTGATGAGCTCATCGGAGCCGAGGTGAAACACGCTGTCCGTCCCGGGGGGAGAGCCGCGTTGACGCAGACAGCCCGTGACTCGATGGCTTCTGAAGCCCGACCCGGTCTCCTGCCGGGCCCTCGGGGCGCCGGCCGTTCTGAAATGAGGCGCAGCTGATCACACACGCTGGCCCCTTTAATGCCCCCACCTCCGCACGGCCTCCGCCCGCGCAGCGGGGCTCAGCGGCACCGCGCGCTCCACCCACCCAGCCTGGGGTGGAGGATATTTCTGTTGGGTTACTCAGAGACGGCTGCCGAGTTCTCCGTTTAAAACAACCTCGGCCAGGAGACAGGGAGAGAAACGAAGGCCTCATCTTACAGTCCATGACAGATCAGTACTTTATAAAGCTCACACCACCTCCACTAACAAATGTGCCACCAAACGGATGGAAGCCTGGTCTGCACGTTTGACCTGAAAGTAATCATTGCTCTGCTCAGTAAAGTCAGCTTTAGAAGTGTCCCCTGACATTTCATTACAGTAACGACATCGCGTAGCTTGTAATCTCATGACGGAAACATCTTCTGTGATTGTTCTGCGCTGTAAAGCTTAAAGAGGCACAGAGCCTCTCCTCACAGAGGGGGCGGGCCAGCCACGGGGGGCCGTGACATCACTAGGATGTCTATATTTGGCTGGCGACACGGCTGGCTGCTGATGATGATGATGATGATGATGATGATGATGAGCACCTGCGGCTTGTGTCTCCACATGAGGGAGGAGGAGGAGAGGTGAGGGACAAATTAAACAAATAAAACAATAACTGAGGACCGGGGAGGGCTCTCTGAGGCCTCAGGGCGTTTCGAGTTGGTCATAGTTTGCACATGCCCACATTAAGGCTGGTAAAGTTTTGTCATTCAAGTTGTGTCCTTAATGCCACTAAAAGCCAGGTTCTGTCAGGTTTTGTGAGCATCTGTGAGCATCTTGGCTGTACTCCTATTTAGAATATTAACTCCAAAGTATGAATAAATTTCAAAATGTCCCTTCAAACGGTTCCATAAATGTTCAGCAGTTGTTCCGGTCCACCACACAGCGCTCACAGTAACCTCGTGGCACTGAACTAACTCAACTCAAACTCAGCAAACCAAAGCTCTGACCCTCATGGGGGGGCCAGTGGAGTAGAGGACAGGGGAGGACATGCGGTGTCTGTTACCATGAGGAAGTCTGTGAGCTCGGTGTTCAGGAGCTCCTTCAGCTCGCCCTTGTTGAGCTTGTACTTGTCTCCGTCGTTGCCGGAGTAGTTGTAGAAAACCTTGATCAGAGCGTCCATGGCTCCCTCCAGCTGGCTCGGCATGGTGGTCAGAGGATGGAGAGGAGAGGAGCGGTCTGGGGAGCAACCAGGCAGAGACAGAGACACGTGACATGCGGGAGCAGTGCACCACATCACTTGGTGAGGAGAAACATCAGCTGAAGAACGTTATTTAGTTGACCAGTATCAGTTATTATGAGTTTACTGTATTAGTTATTAGTTAGTAGATATCTCAAAGAATCCAGAATTCCAATGATATGCAACGTTGTTCATGTATATTCATGGTACAGCAGCACATGTAATAACATACAAATATTCACTATATGAATATATTAACAAAATCTTACATTACCGATAGGAAGCAGACAGTAGAGTGAAGTAAACCTGATAATCCCAGAGTGTCCCTACCAGAAGAAGCAGACAGTACAGTGATAATCCCAGAGTGTCCCTACCAGAAGAAGCAGACAGTACACTGATAATCCCAGAGTCCCTACCAGAAGAAGCAGACAGTACACTGATAATCCCAGAGTCCCTACCAGAAGAAGCAGACAGTACAGTGACAATCCCAGAGTCCCTACCAGAAGAAGCAGACAGTACAGTGATAATCCCAGAGTCCCTACCAGAAGAAGCAGACAGTACAGTGATAATCCCAGAGTCCCTACCAGAAGAAGCAGACAGCAAAGTGACAATCCCAGTGTCCCTACCAGAAGAAGCAGACAGTGCAGTGGAGTACAGTGATAATCCCAGAGACCCTACCAGAAGAAGCAGACAGTGCAGTGATAATCCCAGTGTCCCTACCAGGAGCAGCAGCCAGTGCAGTGATAATCCCAGTGCACCAGAGGCCCGCAGTGTGAACAGAGAGGTACTCACCCCGGTGGTCAGGCGGTCGTGTGAGCGGAGGCTGCGCAGGCAGACTTGTTTATCAGGGAGACCGAGAGCCTCGCCTCACGGCGCGGCCCCTCGGCCTCCCCCCCCGCTGCCTCCCCCGCTGCCTCCCCCGCTGCCTCCCCCCGCTGCCTCCCTCTCTATCTCAGGCTAATTAATTCCACAGGTGAACGGGGTCCATGGCAACGTGAGTCTTTTTTTTTTCTTTCCACCTGTTGAATCAAGCCTCCCCGGGGGAAAAACAAGGCTCCCGAGCAGAGAGAGAGAGGCGGGCGAGCTGCTTCAGTGTATATTTAGTCTCCATGTGGACCAGGTGGGCTTGGAGGTGACGAGAGTGTGACTTTGTAGAACGGTTGAAACATCCGAGATGAAACGATCCTCCGGTAAAGGTGAGTCCATCGCACGGACAGAGGGGAACCCTGAGGTCCTTGTGGCTGTGGATCGTTGAGTTTTGGCTCGCAGGCTCGTTCCTCCACAGTCACCTGCCGCGTGTATTGACAGTAACACATTTTTAGATTCAATGACGTGTGTGTAAAACATGAACCGTGAACACTACCATCTCTGGTGTCACCTCCGTGGAAGGAAAACGTTCACTAAATTTAGCCCCCCCCCCCCCCCCCCCCCCCCCCCCCCCCCCCCCCCCTCATCG
>OMKI01058035.1:2500-11655 GCA_900302315.1 Phycis blennoides | reverse complement strand
TGCGTGTGTGTGCGCGTGTGCGCGTGTGTGTGTGTGTGTGTGTGTGTGTGGCGTTCACACTGGCAGCGTCTCTGCTGATGCCAGCCCACGTCCGCCAGCTCATTGAATTAAATAAAAGTTTACAGCAATCCCTCTTCATTTGTCCTGGCTCAGTTTAAAAGCCATTGTGAGCGCTGGTGTCGGGATTCTGTGGTCCATGTTTCCAGGGGTGGGCTTAAACATTTACATTTAGGGCATTTAGTAGACGCTTTTATCCAAAGCGACTTACAATTTGTCAAGTACATTTGTCAGAAGAAGGTGAAACATTTCAGTAAGGAAGTCACCAGAACAAGTAGGTTAACCATTGCCAGTATACAACGTAAGACGAACAACAGAAGTGCATGAGGGTAGTTTTTTTTTTTTTGGGGGTGGGGGGGTAGGTGGAGGATGGATGATATGCAGGGTTTAGGTGAACTCTGAAGAAGTGTCTCTTGAGTCTCTTCCGGAAGATGGGGAGTGACTCTGCAGTCCTGACATTGGCAGGGAGCTCGTTCCACCACTGCGGTGCCAAAACGGAGAAGAGTTGGGATTTCGCCGTCCAACCTTTTCCTCCTTTTAGTGATGGAGGTACCAGTCGACCAGCTGAGGTAGTTGAGCGGAGTGCTGGAGCAGGGGGTTTGACTGATGCTTGGCCGTAGGTTGTCGCAGTTCCATTAACAGCTTTGTAGGCCAGTACCATAGAATTTAATGTGAGCCACTACAGGGAGCCAGTGGAGGTCATGAAACATATCTAGTTTGCATCACAAGCGGAAAAATTAAGAAAAATTATTTTCTTAGGCATTGAAACAGTCTTTTTGCACACACACACACCTCGCGGAAAAAAATAGGCGAGACTCTCAAGATAACGCGACGCAGCAGACCGCGTCTCACGCGGGCAGCGTGTCTGCCCTCACCTGTAAACATGGCTGCCAGTAACAAAACGCAACAGGCACCGCCAAGCAGGTAGTAATGGCTACCTACTCCTTAATAGCGCGTGTCTCAATTCCCTGTGAGCCAATGTCATGGAATCCCAACAGTGCTGTTCGGGCCATTGAATAAAGTGTATGTTTAAAACCAAACACGCGTACACACAATAACCACTCTAGTCCTTTAATAGTCTCGTCATATCAAGTGCACACGCTGTGTTTGCTGGGTCCCACCGGCGTTCTGTAAAGGATGGCGGCAAACAGAATGATCTGGAACAAGGCCAGGGCCACGCCACACACCACCAGGCTGGATATCATCGGATCTGGAGCAGAGGAAAGGAACAAAGGAGACAAGGAGGGAAGGAGTCACAGAAGTAAATAAAAGGAAGCGAGGGAAGGAGTATAAAGGGAAGGAGTCGAGGAAGCAAGTCGATGAAAGTAATAACGGAAGAAACCGAAGCAAGGAGTCGAGGAAGCGAGTCAAGGGAAGGAGTCGGGGAAGTGAAAGAAAGTAATGAAGGAAATGAGTTGAGGAGTGAAAGTGGAGTAGAAAACATGATATTCCTTTGTACCAGTGGTTTAATAGGACTTTGTCAGGAATGCAAAAAAAGGGTAAGAGAAATGTGGTTGTTTAATGAGCAATAAAGGATTTCTCCCAATACAAAGTGCGCACAAAATCAAATGGGAGTGCATACATAATGACTTTTAAATGGCTATACAGTCAGGATGCAATTTCATGATTAAGCCAAGCACAAAACAAAAAAGGCGCACACACACTTCTGCAGGGAACGGGTTAGGGTTCACTGTAGACGCAAACAAGTATTTTGAAATATAACAAAAGTGGAAAGTCAGTACGTGTTACAAAAAAAATAAAAAATAAAAAATAAAAAACACTGGTTCAAGCCATTTTAACTCACCGTTCAGCTTGAGCTGAGGATCCTCAGGCACCAACGAAGAGAGAGTGGACAGGTCCAGACCCTCGTCTAGTCCAGACTCGTCCGGAAGTCCCTCCACTACCTCGGCGGGGATTTCCTGCACCAGGATGGGGCCCAGGGCCACCTCCCCCTCCCACTCTAAATCTAGAAGAACCCAAAACAAAATGCATCCATCTCACATCTAAAACCAAACCCATGAATCACCCACACCTACGCAACATGGGAAATGACCCCCTGTGTTTTTTTACAGTGGTGAATGGATCATCATACAATGGACACATCAAAACAATTAGAAAATGTCCATTTCATAAAGTTATACTTTATGGCAAATTTCCAAAATGTAATACATCATACTATAGTATGATGGTAAATACTGGTATATACCAGTATAGGGTATGGTGTCCCATAGTATTTACCAGTTAGTGTAGTGGTTCTCAACTGGTCTAGCCCCAGGGACAGTGTCATTACACATCAAGTCACAACCCAAAAATGGAAATCGTTTACCAATATTGCAGTGATCAACAATGCCGTCATGCACCATTGAAAACATTGAACAAAAAGCTGCAACAATTGGGACTGAACTCAATGAATGAGTGAAACATTGAGTTCATTCATGGGCTTCCTTCTAGAGATTAAGGTTTAGAATATGCTCCGTGACTGGTCTATGGGTCGTGGCACACTAGTGGATTTAGCGAAATCTTAAATCCAAAGCGACATGGGATGAATTCAGATAAATGGAGTTGATGGGCAGGTAGGGGTTAGGGGTCATTTTGCTCTGGGGGGCCAAGAGGTGCACAGGGCATTGCTAGTTTGTGTGCGTTTCCATCCTCCTTGTTGTCTGCCAATTGATCTTTGGGCCACCTTTGAGACAGATTAATTTGATAGGGTGGAATTTTGCTTGTGCGTTATTGGGTTTGTGCGTGCTCTGGTTCAGACCCGCATCTGAAGATTGGCTGCTTCTTCTTCTTCTCCTCCTCCTCCACTTCCTCCTCCTCCTCCCCTGGGTGCTGCAGGTGGTTTCGCAGCAGCTACACACCTGGTTGTCCCCACCGGAGGCCACCCACCTGGTGAGAGAAAACACAAGTATAGAGTGCTCACACTCTGAGCATGTTGTGACGTAGCATTTAGCGTGTTGTGTCAAAGAGCCCGGTCAACTGACATTAGGCTAGGATGGCATCCTTTGTTGTTCGCAAAAACCGCCCAACTCAAAATAACCCTAGAGCACATGTGTCAAACTCGAGGCCCGCGGGCCATCATCCAGCCCACCACATAATTTTATGTGGCCTGCGAGAGCTTAAAAGACATATGCCGCTTCACAGCGTACCATACAGCGACCATGAACTACATCTCCCACAATGCATTTCAATTTTGTGATACGCAAAATCCTGCTGCTAGAGTGCAGTGGTTCCAGTGCTTCCATATATTTTTACATTTATGTAAATACATGTACAATATTTGTACACTTGAGTAAATAATAATGCAGAGACTGTTACTTGATATGTTAAGGAGTAGTTAACTGTATATAGATCTTACAGATACAACCGGCCCTTTGAGGGCAACCATAATGCTGATGTGGCCCGGGGTGAGAATGAGTTTGACTCCACTGCCCTAGAGGGACAAATATTTTTTTCCCCAACAAAGAAATGAACAAGATATTCACGTAGTTGACGAAAAAAAAAGAACATTTACAAAAACATCTTTGGAATTTTCCAAATTTTCCAACACCAAGGTTGAGTATGATTATTGCATGTGATTGCATGAACACCTCACGCGTTGGGCCTGGTGGATCGGTGCTGGGTTCTGACTGGGTCGGGTACCTGTTGGCCTCCATCAGAAACGAGCAGGCTTTGTGCTCCGCGTCGATCGCCGTGGCGACCGTCGTGGCCCTCAGGTGACAGGTGATGAACATCTACCGGACAAAAGATAAAGATTGGAGTGATGACATTAAGATTTGTCTTTTCAGACCTTGGCTAGCATGTTACCTGGCAAATCACTTTTCTTTTTTTTTCTTTTTTATTCTGGTTTCAACGCCCAATGTCCATGGACTAGGCATCCCATGAGCCAGATGACCAAGCCCTACCCACTGATTAATGGCATCACCGCCACTCTGGCGTTTGGTTTATTATTTACACCAGGATTCTAATCCAACTTCATACACATCAACCATGCCTGCGTGTGGTTCGAACCCAGGCCTTTTCAAATGCCAGTCAAACACCCCAGTCGCTACCCCACCACGCCTCGTTTCTGAGGTTCTGCCCCTTAAAAATAAATCAAAACGACAGGTTCCAGTTACAGTCCCCGTGAAGCAGTCTTCATCTCGTGCTGTGATCAAGAATTCCTCAGCGCCGCGGCCAAGCACTCTCCAAAAGCAGGGATGACTGCTCTTGGAAGTGCTCACTAGACGAGCATGAAACCAAATATTAAAAGCCGAGTTTGAGTCGAGGAAGGGCCGCGGTTCCAAAGCAGTTTATCACGCGGCAGATTTATTCATGAAAGCACCGGCTGGGCGCGCTCATTCAAACCGATGAGATCGACTTCCTGGGTCTCCTCCAGACAAACAAAAACAAAACAAAAAAAAAAAACTTTTCAGAAGAAGCCTCCTCCGAAGGCCTTGAGACGGCTTCCCTGCAGACTCCTGACACGAATCCGCCGTTGTGGAACCGGCGTCCTTCCTGCGGTGTTATTTACCGCAGCCCAGGGATCCTGGTGGAACCTGAAGGCCTGCAGCTGGAACTGAAGTGCCCCCTCCCTGCGCCGGTCCTTGAAGTACGATTTCCCCCCCGTCACTTTGGCGTCCGATAAACACCTTGGAACCAACAAACGGGAACAAAAGCAGGCTTTACATTCATTAAAAGGGCCTTCGATTTTTACCTCCAGGTGTGCGAACGCGCTGCCCTCATGCGCGGCGGCAGCCGCACAGTTTACGCTTGCCAAACACAAAGAGTTGCGAGTCCGAGTCTGGCATCCTAATCAGGCCATTGTCAATCCGAACCAGACCCAGTTGGGGGGATGAGGGCGAGCCATTCGAGAAAGAAAAGACGAATGCAAAAATCCGCGCGGTCTCTCTCACCCGTGGTTGCTGATGAAGCGGTAGCTGGGTTGGGCGTCTGCCCGCGGCTCCAGGGTCGCCACGCAGCGGTCCACGTAGACCCGCAGGGGAGTGTGGTGGCCCCCCAGGACCGACGCCTCGACGTGCATCATGTCCCCCACCACGTAAAATCTGGAGGGCCTCTCGTGCCGCCAGTCCTCTGAAGACAGAAGAGCATACTGGAGGACCTACTGTAACTCTGGTTAGCACCCACAGTCACGCATTACGCCTTCTGCCTTCTCCACAACGTTTTCTACTGAAGCCGTTACCATGTGCGCTTTTTCCAAAACCACGCACGCCTTGATGATTATCATCTTTTGTATTATTTATTTCCCCCTTTGCGCAGTAGAGAAAGAGGCAAGGAATTAGTCACTTTTATTTCTAACCCCTTTCTCTACAGACCAAAAGTGGAGGGGAAACGTAACACAGGAGGAGTGACCTAGTGTAGGGTCAAACTGCCGCAAAATGGACGCCATGACAAAACGAGCCTGGTCCAAGTTACATTTGCACCGGCAGCCAACTTTTTTTCCACTGCTGAACAGGGCACCTGGGAGCGCACGTGTGTGTGTGTGTGTGTGTGTGTGTGTGTGCGTCTGTGTGTGCGTCTGTGTGTGCGTCTGTGTGTGCGTGCGTGCGTCTGTGTGTGTCTTTCTATATTATTGATTAATGTTGTGGCGTAAAAAGTGAGGTTTTCCGGGAACGTTGCGGTGTACAGTGTCAAAAACATCCATCATGACAGCGGACTGATCCGTCACGGCGCCCGGCGCCCGCCCCTCACCTGTCATGAGACGCAGGGAGAAGCGCAGCTCCTGCTCCACCAGGGCGCTGGCGGCGAGCGGCTTCCAGGTGGGCTGCACACCGTCGCTGCTCACCAACAGCTTCCTGGAACGCAGAGCGCCGCAGTTTGTTTCCGGGGTGACCGTCGGTCATCAGGGGGGTATTCGGACGGTGGGTGAACGATGGACGAGCCGGTAAGCGAGGTTAGCGGGCGGAGTGTCCGCTGGAGTTAACTCGTTACCTTTCGCCTGGGAGGCGAAGCGCCGCCAAACCGCCGGACACTTCCCACAGCCCCGTGCTTTTCAATTTGGCCATCACACAAGAGCGAGGGAATCGAAAACAATCTAACATTCGCCAATTTTCCATCCAAGGTTACTTTATAGACGCGGTGCTAGGGAGCCAGCCATCATTTCCAAAATGCAGTCAGCAGCGATAAAGTGGGGGTGGTTAGCGAGGTCAGAGCGACAGGCTCACACCCAGCACTCCATCTCTGGGCACCCCATTGTCAACGACTGCGCTCAGTTCAACCTTCGAGAATTATGGCCACGTCGGATTGGGTGCGTGTGTGTGTGCGTGCGTGCGTGTGTGTGCGTGTGTGTGTGTGCGTGTGTGTGTGCACGCTGTTTGGCCTTCAATGCGGTGAGCCCTCCCTGCTCCCCTTACCTTGGATAATGGCACTGAACCTCCACTTGCGCTGGGTTGGTCTTGATGATTGAGGTGTTGGCGATGGCCGTCGGCACATAGACCAGGGAGAAGGCGTAGACGAGAGACGTCTCGGTCATCTGGACGATGGGAACACTTGAGGAGTCAGAGGGTGACTGCGGGTCCCCATCAGGGTTTGATTTAATGGTTTATGAGGACCGGATAGCCGAGGGGCCGGCAGAAAGGTGAGAGGTACAATCGCCGACATCCAGCGCCTAACAGGAACATGACGGACGGCACACACACACACACACACACACACACACACGCACACACGCACGTGCCCAAACCTTGATCGAGTACTTTCGTAACCAGAAAAGGTGTGAAATGACAGGGACGCACACACCGTCATCGTGCTCCCACAGGCCTGCAGCTCCGAGCGGAACAGAAGGGCCTGGTCCGTGGCGCCGGCCGCGGCACAGCCTCCCATCGTCAGGTCGGAAGGCGTGACCCGCTGGCCGTTGCCTAGCAACCAAGAA
The DNA here is from genome assembly GCA_900302315.1 of Phycis blennoides. Taxonomy (NCBI): domain Eukaryota; kingdom Metazoa; phylum Chordata; class Actinopteri; order Gadiformes; family Phycidae; genus Phycis; species Phycis blennoides. Next base: position 4,730 of record OMKI01058035.1, on the reverse strand, counting down.
TGACAGGTGACACTCTAGTCGCTTGACGGCGAGATCGTTTTTGGGTCGTCTTTTATTTGTTTTAGCAGTTAAAAGATATTGGACACATTGCATGAAAATGGAGGCTTCCACCCCTAGTCTTGTGACTCACTTTTGTGAATTGTATTCCATGTACACACATAGGGACCATTTGGATCAATTATGTATAATTTAATTAGTATTCCTCACTTCCATTTATACAGTGCCAAAACACATAATGGGAATATTTATAGAATATCTTATTAAAAAACACTGTATAATTATATATTTCATAGAAACCAATTAAAAATCAGTCCAAAAACAGATGGGAGCAGCCATTACCCAGAAAGTTCCGTTTGACCTCTGCGGTGACCTCCTTCTCAGCACAGCGCACGTCCACACTTTGGGCCGACAGGGGAACACGCGGCCCGAATTTCACCACCGCCTGAAAGTTGAACTTCAGTTAACCGAGGGTTAGCTAAACTTCATAGACAAAAAACAGCAAAATAAAGTTACAGCACATTTGCTGGTACCTTAGGTTGATATTCCTGCTTCCCGGATGGGTTGGGTTCTGGGCTTCGATCAGGCTTTCCCTCTGTTTGTATGACAAAATGGCCGCCGTGGCCTGTCTGTTGTTGAACCATCCAGGGTTGAGGTCCCTGCTCTTGAATCTCAGCCGGCTGCCTTTGAACAACTGCTGCGCTGGGCTGGACCAGAGTTAGCCTTCTGGTGCTGGGAGACTTTACAGCCAGTGACCCGAGACCCAAGGGGAAATGGAGCCCGTCCAACTCCTCTTCCATCTTGTTTGTTAGTCTGCCTCGGCCGCTGAGCAGTCGATCCCTGAGTTTGCCAGTTGGCTCATTGGCAACTCGATTGCGATTGCCACCGTTGTCAACGTAATCCTGCGCTTCCAGCGCCACAGCAGCACACGACACAATGCAGAGCACCCACCGAAGCAAAGCCGCTTCTTCTGGAACCATAGTGCCACGGTGGGCGTGTCCAGAGCACTGCGCGCGGAGCTGCGTCTCCTTCCTTAAAGCAGGTTATCAGGCCTCGGCTCCATGCTGCTAATTAACTGATTGGGTTCCAGCCTCGCCGAGTGAAATCCTTCCCTCTGCTCCAGCCGTCCCTCTAGAGGATTGTAGATGTCTAGACTGGTCTAGACTGCTAGCCTGCAGGCCATGAGGACTTTGTCTACTGCTGTTCTCCTGCTTGAAAACAGATAGGATGGAACCCCAACAAATGAGCCTCCCTTTTGAGAGAAGGAGTGAGATAGTTATGTAAGAACCATTAGGAAACAAAGGAAAAAGCTTCTTTGTTTGTTGACGGCTGTGGCAAACTGTTGTATTTTTTTACCGCCGGGCGTTTAAATGGCAAACAAAATGTCTGCCGAATGTTGTCTTGAAGGTAATAAAAATGGAGCACTGTGTGTGTGTCTGGGTTTGCGTTAGTGTGTGGTTTTCTATTATTCTGTGTATTTACTGGTCCCTTTATTCTCAATCTGCTGTGATGTGTTTTCTTTTGTTACACCATTGACTGCATCTCAATTATGTCTGTGTGCCTCTTAAATGTGTAAAATCCATAAGTAAATCACAATAGAAAGAAAGAAAGAAAGAAAGAAACGAGGAGGGAGGGAGGGAGGAATGATGAAAGAACGAACGTGAGGCAGGAAGGGACTGGGAATGAAGAACGAAAAAGAGAAGAGGCGCAGCAAAGATGGAAGCAGAAAAGGGGTGAGTGAATCATAACGGAAATAAGCGGAGGACGGACAGAAAGATGGAGAGATGGAGGAAGGACGGAGGTAGAGACGCGGAGCGAACGAGCAAACGGAATAACGAGCAAACGAAAGAATAAACGAAAGGACGAAAACACGCTTCCACCGACCAAAACAAACACTGCGCCTCTCTCGCACGGAGGGGCTTTTACTGCTCCAATGAGACGAATCAATCACATCCCCTCTCTCTCTCTCTCTCTCTCTCTCTCTCTCTCTCTCTGTCTCTCTCTCTCTCGCCCAGAGTGTAAACTCAGGGCTGTAGACCACCACCACCGCACACCCCTGCCAGCGGGCCGTAGTGACGGAGCAGACAGCAGAGCCCGTCTCGGGGTTCATGGGGGTTAGTCATAAAACTCAGATTTACCACCAGCCTGTCCCTGGGACTTCACCCATCTCACCAGCTTCTAATGGATGGCTGTGTGTGTGTGTGTGTGTGTGTGTCTGTGTGTGTGTGTTAGT
>OMKI01058031.1:44654-59672 GCA_900302315.1 Phycis blennoides | reverse complement strand
TTTCTCCTGCTGCTGGTCATATGACCTTGTCATGTTCTACAGAGAGCAGTGAATAATGAATGGTGTGTGTGTGTGTGTGTGTGTGTGTGTGTGTGTGTGTGTGTGTGTGTGTGTGTGTGTGTGTGTGTGTGTGTGTGTGTGTGTGTGTGTGTGGCGGAGGGGGGTATTATTTTTCGTGGAATGGGGTGTATAAAGATAGATAGAAGTGGTAAATGCAATAGCAATCTTGACAAATATCAGAAGAGTCTACAAAATGGCTTGGACTGCATTTAATTCGATGTTCGTATTCTGCCAGATTTTATTCATTTCAATTTCCACCGTGCATTTTTTCTTAGCCTTTCTCAACACTGTGCATTGTCTCTTTGTTCCTTCCCCCTTTATTGACGGTCTCTCTTTCTCTCTCCTATCTCTCTCTGTTGTTAGAGTTAGAGTTCACATTGATTGCAGTAAATTGCAGTTTGCTATTCAACTGATCTCTCATTGCGATTTTAGCATTATATTTATTTTTGTAAAAAAATTTTTTTTTATTAATATCGCCATATATTACCATTTACATTTACATTTACAGTTACATTAATTACCATAATAAATACACATGAAAAAGATTGTCTTTCTCACACTGGTCCCTGTTGGATATTTTGATTTAATCAGGAGTTAATGTTAATTCTCTAACAGCCTCTATCTCAGCAACCGTACTTTAAAATAGTAAATGACATGCTGTAAACGATCATGTCGTTATCCGTGAAGCTCAAGGTCCTGGTGTGTTGGTAACTGTGAAGTGACTGTTTGGGTGTAGGAGATATACAGTAGATATACTAGTAGATATACAGTACATAGAGTAGATATACAGTATATACAGTAGATATTGTTGTCTGTCTACAAATCTGATCTTCCATTCATTGTCAGTTCACAGTGATGATTGTGTGAGTAATACATTGTCAAAATTGTTTCAATTCATGACCTTGGACGATGGCAGACTTTCAGTTTTTTAATCAGAGCAAATTCTGAATTGTGGGCCGAGGTATATATTTACTTTAACTTTTTTAAGTATGACATATATATGTAAGTACATATTTCATTTCATTTCTGTGTGAAAGCATGAAGTATCAGTCCAGCCACCGTCACACTAAACTGTTGTGTTTGAGGGGAAGCTTGGCCAGCTGCCACTTGATTGAGCGGCTCACATTATACTCTCCACCTGGTCGTCTCCATGCTGCAATTCTTTCACACTCTCACAAAAAACAAAGACAGCGGTCTCTCTTGCAGGGAGGGGGGCGAGGGTCCATGGTGTAGGGACACTCCAGGTAGTACTGTATGTGTTCTTATGGTCCAAGATCAAAACAGCTTATACATGAGTCTGGACATAGTGTTTTTGAACACTACGCTTTTTGTTATCCCATAATATCCTTGTATTCCATTCCAAAGAAGTTCTCTGCTGTGCTGGATGAGTAAACACATAGCAGATGCTTGGATGTTTCAGGGTTACATAGAAGTCCAATGTGTTCATTCTTGGGAGTAACATCATGTACACTGTTCTTTTAGCCTCCCTTTCCTTCTAAGTCCTCATTGCCTTTGGTTCCAGTCCGGTCTGAGCAGGATGTCAGAGAGTCTGTGTTGTGTTTACACTCTGCATTGTTCTTGGTTAAACCCGGATCTGTGATGTCTCTCTCCTTCTCGTTGAGTCCTTTAATGGTTGGCTTTGTGAAGGCCCGAGGCAAACTGGTGTCAGAGAGAAGAATTTCACAGTTTTTGTTTTGTGGTCATGGGATCGGTCAGTGAAGTACCTGGAGCTTGTGTCCCAGATCAGGTGAGAGTCCATCCCCATTATTGATCAGCACTACAGTGTTCTGTTAGGATTCACCATTAGGCCCAAACATATATCCTTTGTTATGGAAAGGTTTACCCATTTTTCTTTAGCCGAAAAGATGGCAGCAGAAGGTTTGTGTTTGTGTTTGTGTTTGTGTGTGTGTGTGTGTGTGTGTGTGTGTGTGTGTGTGTGTGTGTGTGTGTGTGTGTGTGTGTGTGTGTGTGTGTGTGTGTGTGTGTGTGTGTGTGTGTGTGTGTGTGTGTGTGTGTGTGTGTGTGTGTGTGTGTGTGTGTGTGTGTGTAAAGGGGCATTTAGCAGATGCTTTTGTCCAAAGCGACTTACAATCAGTACATTTTTGTGGGGTTCGACGTGTGTGTGTGTGTGTGTGTGTGTGCCTGTGATCATAGACTCAATTCCTTTTCCTAAATCTTCTTCATCTGTCACTGCAGGACAGAGAGCTGAGGCCGGAGGAGCTGGACGGTATGTTTATTAATTTATTAAGTATTATTAAGTATTAAGGGTTTTTCATAAACTAATTCAAGGGCTTAAAATAGATCTGATCCAAAGATTTATCTTCCTTAAATTCAAGTTGTACAAAATGGCAGTGATAATGTGAGAATAACCTGGAGGTTATGTTCCTGTTGGGAAAGGAAAATAAAAAAAGCACAACATTTAACCAACTTTAATTACTTTTTTAGATACAGCTTTTTATGGTTCGCTATAAGATTCACCATATATATTCTGTATTGACAAATATAAAAGTTAGAACTATCCCTACAACAACCAGTCTATGTGATTACTCCACAGAGTTGCGGGATGCTTTCAAAGAGTTTGACAAGGACAAAGATGGCTTCATCAGCTGTAAAGACCTTGGGAATTGCATGAGAACGATGGGATACATGCCCACGGAAATGGAGCTGATCGAACTGAGCCAGCAAATCAACATGAATCGTTAGTGCTAAATATTTAGTGGTTTCCATTCCATACAATGCAATTATATTGGATTGTTTTCTGATTGTTCATTTTCTTTGAAGTGGGCGGACATGTTGATTTTGAAGATTTCGTAGAGTTAATGGGACCAAAGCTTCTGGCTGAAACTGCTGATATGATTGGTATAAAGGAATTAAAGGAGGCTTTCAGAGAGGTAAGCCATTTGATGCTGAGACTTTGAAAGCCAAATCCTGGCTCTGGTCAGCTCGGTGGTTGTATTGATGTATCTCTCCGTACTAATTGTTTGGTTGCTCTCTATCTCTTCCGAACACACAGTTTGACACCAATGGGGACGGGGCAATAAGCATCTCCGAACTCAGAGAGGCCATGAGGAAGCTGTTGGGCCAACAGGTGAGGGTTAGATTAGGGTCAGATTACGCCCTTTATAGATACTAGATTAGTTGGGCTCTGCTATGGATATACCCAAATGATTGCCATAATAGCACAAGGTGCATTATTGGCTCAAGATGTTGAAAATAAAACAAAAATAACAAATAAAAACAACTTTCTAAATGTTTGATTTACCATGCAATTTCTTTTCCACAGGTGTGTCCTAAAGACTTAGAAGACATCCTGAGAGATGTTGACCTGAATGGAGATGGCCTTGTGGACTTTGAAGGTAAACTTCTCCTCCTGGCCAGCGGTCAGTAATAGTACTCCATGTTTCTAATTCTTCATGATCTCTATCCTCCTACTCTTTTTTTACAGAGTTTGTCCGGATGATGTCTCGATAGGATTGACTGATTGATCACATGACGTCTACCACTGAATGTGAATCTTTGCCCCCGTTCTGCCCTCCATCCATCCATCCATCCACCCGGACAGCGAAGCAAGCAGCAATGCTAAGAGTTCTGAGCCATTAAAAAACGACCACACTGGATTCAACTAAATTGCTTGAACTTTCCAGAGGAGGACGTGCAGGAAGCGGAGTTCACCTCAGACTTCTCAGAAGGTTCACCTCGAAAGGTGTTCAGTTTAACTGAGGCAAAAGCTTTTTGTAGCCGTGGCAGATGATTGTCAAGGATAAGGGGGTTTATCTTGCACTTAAGTTGTCACAAGCTAAATATGATTGTCAATGCTTTTTGTTTTTGTTCAACCTCAACATGGCAACTTAATGTGTCCTGTGGAATGTAGAATGTATATGTAAAGGAAGGTTAAACGGACGGATTTGGGTCATGTTCTCCACCTTAATGTAACATGAGTAGTTTTCTTGCAACAATATGTCTGCATCATACGTACAGTGCATCACTAATGTGTGTGTAATCATATGTGATGTGTCACACGTGTAATTTGATGGAAGTGTACTGTCTTGTGTGTAGGTTATCTCTTGAAACCAGCAGCTATGGTGTTATCACATTGTAAACTATCTGATAGCAGTTGTGTATGTCATTTCAGATGTAAACCTATGCAGGATGTCCATAGTTTCCCATAATACTATCTGATGTGTCAGTCTGATCGGGGTTTCATTCAGATGATCTTTTCCATCGACCCTCCTTACTTATTCACTTATTCACCTTATTACCTGGAGTTCACCTGTTGATTTTGTAATGGAGGTGTGGTCCAAGCAAGAATAAATGCATGCTGGGATATCGTGATGTCAGCAGTCTACCCTCTTAAAGTGAAATGGATGTTCAAGGGGACAGGAATTCCCCATCTCATGGTAGCTCTGCATGAGATTGTCTTAGCAAACAATGGAAATGCTATAAGATTTTATAATTGGTTGTTTAGCAATCATGCATATCCTCAAAGCACAGGATATTGAATTAAAATGAACTCAATAGCAGCAGTCATGAGTTGCTATTTCCCAATCTGGAGCACAGTGATCTAATGATCATAATCAATGATCTAAGAAGTGTTCCTTCTCACGTTGCCTCTTCCTCGTTGTCAGGGCATTCTAAGCATTCATTTGTTACTAATCTGCTCAATGAGGTACCAGATGACACCAACACATAGCGTTCGTATTTATTCTAAAAATAGAATGGATGTATTGTTGTAGCTGTTGGGTATAATTATGTGTCAAGTGTTGCCATGTCTTGAGTGGGTATTTTCATGCATGCCAAAGAGGTTTAGGAAATGGATTATTTACATTTGCAATTGTGTCATACAGAAGAAGAAAAAACGAATCTTGCAAAGATAACCTCAGGGTATCAAATAATGTTTACACTGATGCGCCGTTTTCTGTGTTTTTTAGCAATGAGAACACACACTAAACAAATACAAAAACGTGATTCTGTGTTTATTTTTTGATGAATACATGTTGAGCCACAAATATCCGTCTTTGTATATTGTCGTGCGTGTGCGTGTTTGCGTGAGCGTTTGCGTGTTCATAACATTTGGAGCTCTGCTCATCAAGGTGAGAATGCGCCCAGAAAAATAAGGATATACTGATTATGCACATGGGCGACTAAAATGCTGTTACCCCGGCAACAATCCTCATGTATCTCTGCGTTAATTAAACCCAAAGTGCACGCTGTGTTGGACTCGCCTCAGTGGGTAAGATCTCAAACATTCCAAACTTCATGAGGATCATACATCCACTGGGACGGGCATTTCATAATAAACACAGCTTTACGATTGCTGATATTTCATACTGTAATTTCGAGAGATGTATTGCATTTCGTTTATTTATCAAACATAATCGTGCATAATTTATGTGAGATGTTTGTTTACGTGTGCAGGACGAATGGTCGAGGCTGGGGAAAACCCACCGCCTTAACCCCAAATCTATTCATAGGAAATATACCTTTCTTCCGCCTGTTGCCAGCTGGGTGAATATTACTTGAGCTGTCAACCAAACTACACTACCGCTGGCCAAAAGGGGTGGGCCTTGTCATCTGGACTCCGCCTCTTGCGTCTTGTGATACCAGAAAAGTCGATAAAGCGAATGAATGGGAGCTTTCACTTTTTAGTTCACATTAGAGCCACAATTTAAGTACAAGACTTTATAAAGCTGAAATTATTTATTTCTTAACGTCGATACAACATTGTCTGCCAACAGTTGTACTTCCAATGTAATAATTGTTGTATTTATATTTTATGTAATTATAAAAGGAAAACCTAAATATGTATGGTTCCTGTTTATGGTAATTGTGCTACGATGGGTTATTAACATAGGTATCGGATTGGATAGAAATGCTGTCACTTGTTAGGAATAGTAGCTAGCAAGTTAGGTAGCACTGCCCCTTCCACTGCAAACTGCCAGGCACTGTAGCTAGCTAATGGTTGAATACACATTGAATGAAAGTCAACGTCAGTTTATTAGGGTGAGACGACTAGCAATCAAATACGATCTGCACATTGAGTTATCGTATGTTATACACTGTATGTAACTAGCCAGTCTGTTATAAGAGATACGTTTACATATTGCAAAATATAGGTTGACTCAAATCTTGAAAACGAAGGTAAAGGTAAGAGACATTTTGGTATACGCGTTCATAGACCAATGGGTAAGACAGGTGACGTTAGCAATCGGAGTAACCCAACACTACAAACTTATTACACGTGTCAATTTGAATACGGCTAAAATGTTGGCTCACACCTATATGTCGCACTAGTTGAAGTCATTATTTTACAGATTATCTCTTGTTTTTAGGCCGACGATTTTTGCCGGCGACTAGTAGTGTTCCATTAGCATGTTGGCTATTGATATCGTGTTACAGCCAGCGTAAAGTCATCATGACATGGTTGCTAGCAACAAATACTTGAAATATTTGTCTCCATTGTGACTTGGAAATCATTCCGGGAAGCTGTGCATATCGAAAACAAGACTCCGACTAACTAGTTCGCCAGCTCTAGTGAGCACCAACAGATGCTGTGTATTTCTCCCAGCCTGCTAGGATCCAGCTCTGCAGGGCAATGCAGCGGGTTACGGCACACTGGGTCGCCTGGTTGGTAACCGCGTTGCTGTCGTTGCTAGCATGCCGGTGTTGTGCTGAAGGTGGGGGGCCCAGCCTCGCCGAACGAGTTATATGGGCTGTAAATGCTGGAGGGGAAGCGCACACAGATATGCACGGCATTCATTTCAAAAAAGATCCATTGGAAGGGAAACTTGGAAAAGGTGAGTGCATAACAACCGACAATGAACTCATATTACCACGTGGTTTATTCAAACAGGCTGGATTAAGTTAATGCATGTGAAATATTATTTGCATTTACAGTGCCTTACTTCCTCATAGGAATGGATTGCAATTGTTCTAGCTTGATCTTGTGCGTGATCGTGGTTTCCGCATTTAATCAAAAGCCAATGACAAGTCATCATTGACTGCTCTGACTCCACCTCTCGCATGGCTGTGGAGGAAGTAGACAATACATGTTTTTAATGGAAGGCCATGGGAGCAAATAACGTGTAGAAATGTCGCGTAAACGCGATCAAACTCGGCCTTTTAACACATAGTTGTACGCGTTAACACAACAAAAATGTACATGTTAACACGTCAGGTGGATTTGCACACATTAAGGGTCTTCTTTTTATCGAAGGCCATTAGCGCAAATAACGTCGTAGAAATGTCGCGTTAACACATTCAAACTGTGTTAACACGAATTTGTAGATGTTCACACATTAAGACATGGTAATACGCACATTGGCATTCACACACAACTGGTTGTTCCATTCTTGTCTTATAGGGGTGTCAGAAACGACACCGCATCAAACTAGCGATGTATATTCCCTTGCCAAAGCTGCACGGATTGTTTTTTCATCGTCCGATGTTGCTATTCTCATATATTCCCTAAATGTATGGTTTTTGACAGAAAGTTATACAGGGCCATCACCGAGGTTCTCATCTCATCTGAAAGATTAAATTGGCTTCTTCTAAACCACAACTCTGGCGAACATTTCACACATATAATTTCCTTTACGGTATAGTTAGGTGCCTGTAACGACTGTGTATCATGTTCGTAGACGCCCATATCAGTAATGTAGGCACAAAGTCCGTAATTCATTCACAAGGTGCTCCCTTGCGTTGTTGTTTGACAGCATTGATGTCAAAACCCTCCTCATTAATATGTATGAAATGCACGTACTTTGAAATGCACGTTAACGTATCCATTTTTATTCTTATTACATGTTGACACGCAGCATTTGGTCATGTTAAAGCAACATTTCTAATCTCCAAAGGCCTTCCATACATTTTCTCATTTGCTTCATGACTGAAAAATGTGTCTGCTTACTAAAACTAGAAACTACAATCAAATGGAAACAAACAAAACATCAGGGATTCAAACCTCTACTTTGAATGCAATTAAATCATACCTGTAACTGCTTTTGCGTACTCTTGTTTGGTGATGGGTGTGGAATTAATATTATAATACAAGTCTGGCTTTTACTTCCCACCTTCTAGCATCTGATTACGGCGTGCGCCTGCCTATTCTGCGCTCGAGTCCAGAAGACCAGGTTCTGTACCAGACTGAACGCTACAATGAGGACACCTTTGGTTATGAAGTGCCCATTCGGGAGGAAGGGGACTACATCTTAGTCATGAAGTATGCAGAGGTCTACTTTGCTCAGTCTCAGCAAAAGGTATGCTATTTATAAAAACAATGTCATGTTCAACCACCAAAGCTCCTCTTCAACTCACAATGTTAATTGTCTGTGCATTTTTTATCCATGCAACTCAATTCTATCATTGTCATCTGAATTTGTGATACTTAATCTGAGTGTCTATGGGTGCGTGGTGTGAGTTGTTTTTGTGGATGTCTTACCATCCATTCCAAATTTGTGACTTTATATGGCAGCAAGTCTATCAAGTCCCACCACACAGGGTTTCTCTCTCCTGTTTCTCATGATGCACCTGCACCATATAGGGCCAACGCAGCTGTAAGTACAGCAGATAAACTCTTGTCTACTCAAGTTGTTCTCTTTCATCTACACTCACAGGTGTTTGACGTGCGCCTCAATGGGCATGTGGTGGTAAAAGATCTGGATATCTTTGAGCGTGTGGGTCACAGTACAGCCCATGACGAAATAGTACCCTTCTCCATCCGCCGGGGCAAGCTGAGCGTGCAGGGAGAGGTCTCTACCTTCAACAGCAAACTCACTGTGGAGTTTGTTAAGGTGAGATGTGTTTATTTTGTAAGGCATTGATGTGGGCGTTTTCCACGTGAACATCCTGATGTTGATTGGGCCAATGATGTGTCATGCAACGTGTTTCCATGATAACATTTGTTATGTATGCCTTCTATTTCTTTAGGCTTCTTATTTAGTTCCTACAAATCTTGTCCTATTATTATGGAGGGTTAGTAGGTGGGGAAAGCCATATTCAATACTGAAATAATGCCTAAATACAAATTAATATGTCCAACATTTGCCATATCTGAATATGCAGGGCCACCTCTAGTTACTCCCTTATCCAGGTATTTCTCAAAGAGGGACTTTTTTAAGTCCACAAATTGATTCCCAGCAGTCGATATTCACATTCCCCGGGAAAAGGGATGCTTACAGGTCTGACAGTATTACATGAAGTATTACATGCTGAATCAACTAGGTAATTATGAACGTCTACGTTAATGTGAGTAGGCCAATTACAGGGGATGCGGTCCAATACGGTCCAAATACATTGAATATATTCTTGCAGTTTAGATCTACAGCACTACAAAAAGACACTTTGTGGGTGCAGAATAGCACTTTTCCTTTTAACATGTGTTTTCAGAGGGAAGGATACAAGGATAGTAAGGTTGTGTTCAATTTCCCAAGAGAGGATATTTTTATCTTTTAGTATTAAACAGTATGGCCCCCTCTGAATGTACAAGTCTCTATCATACTCTGGTTGTCTCTCTCAGAAGAGTAAAACCCTGTTAGGTTTCAGAGCAGCAGCCCAGTGCTGCTCTATGGCTGGTGGGGTGTTAACGCCGCCCCTCTCTTGTGTTTCTCAGGGTTACTATGACAACCCCAAGGTCTGCGCGCTTTACGTCATGAAGGGAACATTAGACGGTGAGCCACCATAACCTGCACATTCCGCTGAGCACATTATTGTGCAATGATATGAACACGCTTGTGACAGAATCCTTGGCCTACAGTGAAATGTATTGTAAACCAGTGTTCTACTGCCGTCCTCCAGATGTGCCAAAGCTCCAGCCCCACCCGGGCCTGGAGAAACGGGAGGCGTTGGTGGAGGAGGAAGAAGAAGAGGAAGACCCCGAGGTAGGGGAGGAGAGTGGCAAGAAGAGCACCTCTGCAGCACCCAAGAACCGCGTCCAGTCAGGGCCCCGGACCCCCAACCCCTACGCCGCCGACAACAGCAGCCTCATGTTCCCCATCCTGGTGGCCTTTGGCGTGTTCATTCCCACACTGTTCTGCCTCTGTCGGCTCTGAGCACGTGTGTGTGTGCGTGTGTGTGTGTGTGTGTGCGTGTGTGTGTGTGTGTGTGTGTGTGTGTGTGTGTGTGTGTGTGTGTGTGTGTGTGTGTGTGTGTGTGTGAGAAATGGACAATAAATGGGACAGCCAGTGAGGGGGACAAGGGAGGAGTTGAAGATGACATTACTGCTGCAGAAGCATACGTACAGGAGGAGGAGATTGAGGAGGATGGCATTTGTTCTCAATTGTTTTGGATTTTAAACTTGGTGAAGGTGAAAACCAGTTCCCATGGTGTGTTATTTCTTTTTTGGTTTTGTAAGGGGAGGTGGTTACCATGGGATTGTACTGTTGAATATAGAAGAGCTGGCTGGGCGATTGTGTGATTGTGTTCAGCATCCATTCTCGCTGGCCCTGAACAAACTTTATCCTTTTCACCAACACACGAATCGGTAGCACAAGAGTTTGCAAGATCTACAGATTTCAGTCTGAAGTTGAAAGCCACATGTTATTTGAGTGACAAAACATTTCTGGGGATGGGTCTGGACTATGTTCTGTTCTAGTGCAGGGTGTAGTTAACTAAAACATTGGATACTTGCGCCGCATTAGTTTTAAAACACACTGACCTCAAACTTCTAAAGAAAAACAAATTTGTGTTTTAACAGAAAGCACAGTAGTTGGCAAATGAGAATACAGTGGCCATTTGATACTGCTCATGTCATTTGGAAAATGTTTTGGCTCTTGATAGTATCGTCCCGATTTCTGCCTGTGTGCGTCCCATCACTGTGTGCCAGAATCCTATACATCTCATTATAGAGCTTCTGCATGGAGTCTGTCCTCCCATCCCGGCATCTGAACTCCAAGATTTATGCTTTTACACACAAAAAAAAAATTTCAGACCATTTATTTAGCATTGTTATTTGAGATTGAGCTATAAACAATGAAGTTATTAAAAAGTTGCTTTAACATGTTTTTTTTTTTTAGGGCAATCCTTATAGGAATTTAGATTCCTTAATCGCAGTGGAGTGCCATATTTCCATTGCTGTTTGATTGGATTGGATTGCATTGCCAATCCAGTCCTTACCTTTAGGTTCCATTCACAGCTCTGAGTGCTACATGAACACTGCCTTGTTTTGCTGATGAGCACACATGCCTTCCATTTGTTTCACCAAAGAAACATCTCTGTTATTTAATGGAAGAATTGCTTAGCATTCAGTCCCCGTACAACCAGATTATGGTCTGAGTGGAATCCCATGTTGAGCATGCTTGGATGCTCTCATTTTGTATTATTTATTAAGTATCGATCTAAATGAAAACAAGCTGCTTGCCAGTCTTAAAATAATGTTGCCAAGCTTTTCTAAAAGTAGTCTTAAAATAGTTTTGTGTCTTTCTTTTTTTGTCATTATTATAAAAATAATGACAGTTGATGTGAGACAGTTATTTATTTAGGGGGGGCTATCAGCCGTGCTCCCTCACAAGCAGAAGTTCAGGGCTTTGATTCCAACAGGAGGCTGTTCCTGCCCACTTTATGGTGGGTTGGAGATGGTCCAGTCCACGGCCCTTTGCAAGTCACTGGCCCAAGTGCAGCACTCGGGGGTGATGTTCCACAAGGCTAGGAGGCACTTTAAAACCAGGGCCGTCTACCTTTTTCATGTATGCTTTTATAGACCTAACAATGGTCTAACATGGTATCAAACCTGGTCCCATTGAAATAGGTTTGGGTATTTGTTTTGTTTTTACGGTGAGGTATATAAAAAAAAACATGAATAATCTAAAACCCAAACGTTGAGGTTGACTTATTTTAAATTGATCTTGGTCGTCACTCCTGCTCTCTTTTTTGTTGCAATGCCGCGAGGTGTGCACTGAAAGCATGTTGATCTGGTGCACTTTGGGAGATGCTTCATCAGTTGGGATCCTCTGTATGTTATAGCTCTAGCAGTGTTGCTGGTGGTCCACCTGAATGGACCTTGGAAGTGGATGGAAGCCTTGACTGTATTTACCTCTTTCTGGTAGATCTGGTAGACAGACACCTTCTCACTCTCACCATGGGTCATGTCTGCACACACTATAGCCTCCTGGAGGGTGATGGCCCCCTTTGGGTTTTTCTATAGTAATTGAAGATGGGCTTTGTTCCCGGTCCATTTGCGAATAGTGCTTTTTATGTATCACGTTACTTCCATTAAGTGCTATGCTCTTCTCCAAGAAGGATGATTGTTGTGTGCCTGTATAGCTTTCCTGTCTTCAAAAATCCCCAAGCCACTGTTCTCATATTGGTTTAGCTCTATACTTAACCAACAGTCCAGGCTATGTACCCCCCCCCCTGTTTATTGCTGCCACAAAAGGAATTATTTTTCCACGTCCTTTAATTAGTTTTTTGGGGTGGTGGGGTTTGTCTTTTTTTTCTTTAGGTGTACGTGAGCACCTTTTTGTTTCCCTTAAAAGATGCAAGAAGTTAATTTAATTCAGCACCAAAGTCACCACTCTGTTTAAGGCATCACATATTTCTACACGGTTGCGTGTGTATATAAGGTACAAAATTTAATTTTTTATAGCGTAACAGTAGGCACCCTTTTTTCTGTTCAATAAAAAAATGATGTCATGCTTATCCATGATTTGCTTTTTACGTCATGTTAAAACAAACAGGAGGCCTTTTTGCTGAGGTTGAAGTATTGTTGGTACAAAATATATCTGAAAATGACCAGAAAGTGGAAACCCCGAAAAAACGACATTCAAATAAATGTTGATCATATCAAGACAGGGTCAGTCTGGAGAGATGTTGATACATGCACAGATTTGTATGTTTTGAATTGTTTCCTCAGGATCTTTCCTTTCTTTTTGTACATTTTATTGGTGTGATGTTTTGCACTGCCTCATTTATGTTCAAATCAATTGTCATTCTATGTATGTTTCTTTTCTTTGTTGATTATTGAATACATTGTGCTTTGCCACCATTCGCTTTGCGTCCCTTTCTGTTGCGCTTACGTTACGTGGTCCTTTTGTGTTCCTTTTCTTTTCCACACAGTGTGGATGACAGTGATCAGCCTGTGTGAGTAAGGAGGGCTCAGTACACAGCAGGCCTCACTTTTAGGACAGTAAGAAGCAGTGAAATAAAAGCAGTTGAAGTTAACTAATGTATAACTTTTGTGTCCGGCGAGATTCAAACCAGCCACTGCCAGAGGATAATGTAGGTGTCTTAAATTCTTTCACAAGCGTAGAGCGAAGACAATGTCTGTCTCTGGTTCCAGATGTTTCCTACCGAAGAACAACAGTCCCACTAGTCCAGTCATGATATCCATGTGTCTTCTTGACGTGGATAACCTTGAAGCTTTTGAACACTTGAACACTTTTTTTTTCCATCTTTATTTTAAATTTTTCAAATCTTATGTTCAGCAGTCCAAACTACAATATTATGTCCCAATATCCAGCTATGCTCGAAGGCAATGTAATGTTTTGTTTGAGATGGCTTTGAAATGAATCCTTGACACCAGCCACACACTGTTCAGGAAACCTGTCCCACTAAAGTCCGATAGACCATGGTAGACCATCATGTTAATCACTGTGTATGAAAGAGCAAACACATGTCAACTATATGAATAAATAATCCTATACAGGAAAGAGAAATGGCCTCCTCTGAGATCTATATTCAGAAGGACTGCAAACATGTCCTCTGAGACCCCCCCCCCTCTCATTGTGCCCTGATCTTTTATTGCAAACTGGGGTAAATATGGATAAAAGCTGTCTCTTTTTAATAAATGTGCTATTTTATCTAACTTTTGTTTCTGCCGTTATTTCAAAGTTGTGTGTGTGTGTTAGTAGGTATTTTGTTATACATCTGTGGTCCATCAGTGCTCTTCTGTGTATGTATTAATCTAGATTACAATTTCTATCCAACACAAACCTGTGTCAACCGTCAGAAATGCTGTATTTCCTTGGAAGTACCTTTCATCTCAGAATTCACTACATTGCTTTTATCATTAGTGTCCAACCAGGTGAATGGTCTGATATTAGGATTCTAGTAGTCATGTTACATATTACAATCTGTTCTTTTCATAAAAGTTTAGCAAATATCTTGGACATATCTGGTTTTATAATGGCATAATACATCAATAAGACAATAAGAAAAAGTATGTATGACCACCAAAGAATGAATCCATATGAAATATACATTATTTACATATCAATTAGACATGAAAAAAATACCACATAAAAAAAACCACATTCATAAATAATATATCTGCCATTGGTGAAGTGCATTACTTTCCCAGACATTGTATGCATGTCGGGGTCTTGTAGTCGAGAGAGAGAGAGAGAGAGAGATGGACGGTTATTTCACTCCATGAAACCAGATGAGAGTCTATTCCATATGGGGACTTTAGTGTCGTTTTATGGATACGACAGAGCGATGAAGGGCATGTGAGAGAGGCGTAGGCCCGCGTGCTGGCAGGGTAGGCTGTGCCCATCATGGCTGCAGTACAGGGCTAGGCCCAGCTCCAGAGGGGGGGGGGGTGGTCTGTGGCTTAAGCCATCCCCCCACACACCACCATCATGGGCGTCACTGGTGTCCAGGGGAGCCTGCTGGCCTGCTGCTTCTGGTGGCCCTCCCCTGGAACCCATCCCCAACAGCAGCATGTCCACCAGGCTGGAAGCCCCTCCTCCTCCGAGACCACCTGCTGTCTCCATCAGGAAGACAGACAGTAGGTCCACCTTGAGCTCCACCATGTCCCCTTGTGCCCACACATCATACCTGGGGGTGGGGAAAGGTTTGCTTTTTAAGTACTCTCTCTCAGAGTGTGTGTGTGTGTGTGTGTGTGTGTGTGTGTGTGTGTGTGTGTGTGTGTGTGTGTGTGTGTGTGTGTGTGTGTGTGTGTGAATAGGTAGAAAGTAGTCAAACCATTTTTTTTAACAGTAAATGTTCTCTGTTTACCTTGTAGGG
>OMKI01058031.1:10219-25180 GCA_900302315.1 Phycis blennoides | reverse complement strand
GAGGCCCACCCCGGAGCATATTACTGGTGATATTCCCCCCCCCCCCCCCCCCCCAAAAAAAAAAAAAAAAAAAAAAAAAAAAAAAAAAAAAAAAACTTCCCCCCCCCCCCCCCCCCCCCCCTAAATTCTAGATTCTAGATCTAAATTGTCACAATTAACTTTAATGTGTATCATATAAATAATGTTTTTATGTGATTTGTCTGTTTCAGTGGGCATGGAACATGGGAGCTGTGGAATATTAAAAAGTCAACCTGACTCTGAATGCACTGCAAACATGGACACTCAAAGTCAGTTGATGTCAGTTATAGTCAGTTATAATAAACAAGACTGGTAACCTAATTGAGGTTATTCGGAATAACAGAATATAACAGCGTACATTTGTGAGACAAGAACGTTCTTCAACAAGAGAAGAAGAAGAAGTCCTTCCGCTTGTATTTCTGTTAGTTACCCACCAAACTAGATATGCTGACGTTGCAATGTCTAAGTATAGAGCCAATGGAGCTAGCTCCAAGAATCAAACTATTCTTGTGATTAAATACAGGTGTTGCATCTTTGCTCCCTGCTATTCTGGGTTCTCTGGGATTTTGGTTTTAGTTAATTATTAATCATTGCATCATTGAAAATGTTTCAAATCCAGAGCATAAAGAGATTAATGCTGAAAAGCAAGAATATAATGAGTTCAATATTACAACATTATATGAGTACAACATTCCTCACCTGACTCACATTAAACCATTACACTTTCGTAGACCAAGTATATTGTTCATCAATCCGTGTTTATGTTCATGTCATTCATGTTAGTTCCCAATTTCAATGTGGAATTATTTTGTATACTTTTGCATAATTGTATTATCAGTTCCCACACAGCCATGTACTGTAGTTGTGAATTACATTTCTGTAATCGAACACTTTGATATATAGTCAACTACTATTTATTTTATGATATTTATTCATACAAAATAAAAACGTTTTATTTCAGTAAAGGAGGGGGCATATTGTCTCCATGGTTACGACCCATTGTTGATACTTGTGTCCTCATACAACTTATACAGCCGTCGCTGTGGAGCGCTGTAATACACTGCTGGCTGGACAAAGCTCCACATGTTCACACACTCCATGGCATTGGAGCTGACCGCCTCCTGGACACGCCTTCAACATTTACCACAACCTTGAATCTATCAGAACCTCATCCCTTGATACTAGATGCTGTCTCATACGATGATATCATTTACAAGTACCTATTGGCACCATACAGGACAGTCCAGGACAGTACAGGACAGTACAGGACAGTCCAGGACAGTACAGGACAGTACAGGACAGGACAGTCCAGGACAGTAGAGGACAGTAGAGGACAGTACAGGACAGTCCAGGACAGTACAGGACAGTACAGGACAGTACAGGACAGTACAGGACAGTACAGGACAGGACAGGACAGTACAGGACAGGACAGGACAGTACAGGACAGTACAGGACAGTACAGGACAGTACAGGACAGTACAGGACAGTACAGGACAGTACAGGACAGTATAGGACAGTCCAGGACAGTACAGGACAGTAGAGGACAGTACAGGACAGTACAGGACAGTACAGGACAGTACAGGACAGGACAGTACAGGACAGTAGAGGACAGTACAGGACAGTACAGGACAGTACAGTACAGGCCACCGTAGCCATTGGACAGGACAGTACAGGACAGTACAGGACAGTACAGTACAGGACAGTACAGGACAGTCCAGGACAGTACAGGACAGTACAGGACAGTACAGGACAGGACAGTACAGGACAGTAGAGGACAGTACAGGACAGTACAGGACAGGACAGTCCAGGCCACCGTAGCCATTGGAAAGGTGACAGTAACCTCACCGTAGTTGCTACAAAATATAACATATTGGACATATTGGACAGTAGAGGACAGTACAGGACAGTACAGGACAGTACAGGACAGTAGAGGACAGTCCAGGACAGTACAGGACAGTACAGGACAGTACAGGACAGGACAGTACAGGACAGTAGAGGACAGTACAGGACAGTACAGGACAGTACAGGACAGTACAGGACAGTACAGTACAGGACAGTACAGGACAGGACAGTACAGGACAGGAGAGGACAGGAGAGGACAGGACAGGACAGGACAGGACAGGACAGGACAGGACAGGACAGTACAGGACAGGACAGTACAGTACAGGACAGTAGAGGACAGTCCAGGACAGTACAGGACAGTACAGGACAGTACAGTACAGGACAGTACAGGACAGTACAGGACAGGACAGTACAGGACAGTACAGGACAGTACAGGACAGTACAGGACAGTACAGGACAGGACAGGACAGGACAGGAGAGGACAGGACAGTAGAGGACAGTACAGGACAGGACAGTACAGTACAGGACAGTAGAGGACAGTACAGGACAGTACAGGACAGTAGAGGACAGTACAGGACAGTACAGTACAGGACAGTACAGGACAGGACAGTACAGGACAGTACAGGACAGTACAGGACAGGACAGGACAGTACAGGACAGTACAGGACAGTACAGTACAGGACAGTACAGGACAGGACAGGACAGTACAGGACAGTACAGGACAGGACAGGACAGGACAGTACAGGACAGTACAGGACAGTACAGGACAGTACAGTACAGTACAGTACAGGACAGGACAGTACAGGACAGTACAGGACAGTACAGGACAGTACAGGACAGTACAGGACAGTACAGGACAGGACAGTAGAGGACAGTAGAGGACAGTACAGGACAGTACAGTCCAGGCCACCGTAGCCATTGGAAAGGTGACAGTAACCTCACCGTAGTTGCTACAAAATATAACATATTGGACCTTTAAAGGAGAACCAAACACCCAGAACAACATTTGAGGCAGGGTCAGTGGGTTTGGTTCTCCATTTAAAAAACATTTAAATCAAAAGGGGATTATTCTCATGTTGCGTTTACTGTTATGTGAGTAATAATCACAACCACAGAACAACAGCAATAACAATGGGTCTACATGAGGAACAATTGTAATTGAACAGACAGTTCTATTTGTATGTTTATTTTATTGACTTTATTGTACGAACATCTAATATCTTTACATTCACTCACTGCATGTCTGTTCCTTGGATGTGTAAAGTATGTCTTCTGTCCAAAGAGCTACTGGTTGTAATGATTTCCTGCAGTGCTCCTGGTCATAATGATCTTATTGACTACAGAGATCCTGGTTGTAGTGGTCATGAGCAGGGATGTATTTTGCCTTGGAAAAACACATGGCTGCCTTTTTGTCACATTCGCAGATGAACATCTGACAGGCATTATTGCTACCTGCATGGTGAAGGGAAAAAGAGGGATGGAGAGAGGGAACGTTGAGAAGAACACAAAGAGTAGGATAAAAGAAGGGAATTTCTATCAATATTTAAATAAGATTCAATCAAAATGTATCATAGAGCCAGGCCTTAATTTACTATACCAGGCCTTGAAATAATTATATAAATGAACCCAAACCAGGGCTTACTTTAATGTTTCATTCATCCACACCTTGAATCAAAGTTTTTAAAACGTATCCTAAAATGAATTTAATCATTTGAACCTTGGCTGCAATCAAAATCTTAACTATCTAAAGTCAATACATTATATATGAAAACAATTTTTAAACCTAGTCAAATGCCCTTGATGCTCATCATCTTCAATACTCAACTCACTACAAAAAAACTATAAAAACTGTTGCTGTTGTAAAACTATAAAACTCCAACTATAATAGTTATAATAGTTATTATAAAACTATAACTATAATATTGTCAAAGCTAAAATGACACACACAGAGTCCATTGTGTATTCTGAATGTACTGTAATGTAAATGTGAGCAGGGGGTGCAGGGTTCACTCACTGAGACAGGTGACAGTCTTGGTGCTCTTGTCACATGTCTGGTGGTAGCCGTATGTGTATGGGTTATCCAGGTAGGGTGTGCACTCCTTATCGGACATGGCAGCATGGTAGCAATGGTCATGAGTTTGGCAGCACCTGGAAAACAAAGAATCAAGAATCAATCACATTACTGATCAACGATCAGAAATAGTTTCTTTTAGAGCCGCACACTAGAAAGACAGGGAGGCAGGATGGTTAGTGGCTGGGGGGTCAACTCACAGCAGAGGGCAAAGGGTTGATTACCAAATTTCAGCCCAACTATATCTTTCAAAAAATTCTTAATAAAATAAATAATACATTAAAAAAATGACGTACGTGTCAAGGGCATCAACAGGTATCCCAGCACCTCCCTTGCCACAGTAGCATCCATAGTCAGCAAAGGTGATGACAGGCCAACTGTCAGGCATGGTGCAGAGGATCTGGGACCGCAG
Organism: Phycis blennoides; assembly: GCA_900302315.1. Taxonomy (NCBI): domain Eukaryota; kingdom Metazoa; phylum Chordata; class Actinopteri; order Gadiformes; family Phycidae; genus Phycis; species Phycis blennoides. The sequence goes on along the minus strand of OMKI01058031.1, from coordinate 20,837 downwards.
CCCCCATAGGGAGCGCTTGCTGCGTGAGGCCAGCACTGAGGGACAAGGAGCAATCAATACAAACAACCAATCACAGCACTGGGGGACAAGGAGCAATCAATACAAACAACCAATCACAGCACTGAGGGACAAGGAGCAATCAATACAAACAACCAATCAAACAACCTTCTGCTTTCTTTTGTTCTCATTTTCTCATTAGAGAAGTAAAATCCACTTGAGGAATGGCAGAGGAAGTGATGCTGACCATAAAACCCTTGAGTTTCTAGCAGAATCATTCATACATTTACGTATATAAATATGACCAATGTGCATTTATAGAATGATACATTGGAAAATAGAAAATGCAAATAAGAAATAAAATAGTAATGAATAGAAAATAAAGATAAAAATGGGATTGTATATATAGTATACTTACAGACTGGAAGACAGACAGCCAAGACGAGAACAACGTGAGAAGCTTTCATGTTGCAAATGAATACGCAATATTCCTGCTGACACACACAACATGGTTTATATATATATATACAAATATATATATATATATATATAAATATAAGCCCACCTCTCTGGTATTTTCCACCAATTCGTCAAATCTCTTTGAGAACACATTTTTATCTAGAACAACATACATTATCTCACACCAAGATACATGGGAATGCATTAGGTTGTCATTTAAACAGTGTGTCATTGACACAGCTCTCTGATAGAATGAAAATGCGCATTTATCTTCTTTTAGCAAGATATTTTCAAGTGTGCTGGCCAACCACATCAAGGTTATACAAGCTATTATATTTGAACAAATCAAACAAAATACTCCACACAATTATTTATTAATGGCTATTATTTACTTTTGAGTCACATTCCATTAAGATTTTGACAATTGATTTACTGTCCAATGCTCTTTAATCCTATGTATAAATATATATATGCATACTGTATATCAATGAAGAAACGATTACGCTCAGATCTGCTGTATTTCAGTGCAAATCTTTGCATTTATGCATGTAAGTCGGCTAATCTTCGTTGGAGTGCTCCTTGAAAGGCTGCATGTGCTCTGGGCTGAGTTGTGTCTGAGAGAAGCACATAGATGAACATTCAAGATTCAAGTGCTTTATTGTCAAATGTGCAGCATCACTTATAGTCATACTGTACAATGAAATGTATTGGACGAGGCCCGTTCCAACATGGAAGGAAAATCAAAGAAAACAGTTAAATTAAATACAATAAGTACAGGATAACAGTAAGAGCAGCAATGGAGAATGAAAGATGAAGAATGAGAATAAGCAGCAGTGGAGAATGATTTGATCTGACATGCATCACTGGGACCTGCAAGAAAAAGAAAAGCAGAGAGAGAGCAGGAATCACAGGAGGTAAAGGACAGATGAACAGAACGGGACGAGAGATGGTGTAATACTGGATGTAGCATCCTGTAGCTTACTACAACATCTGAGTGAAAACCTTTCAGTATCAACTGCTGTAACACAGCAATCTCATTCTGGGTAAATGTGAAAGTCTTTTTTAATTATTGTCCAAAAATTATAAAATTATTAGTATTATCTTTTTAAACATCCATTGAATATATTGGACATATTATCCCCGACTTGGGCGGCCTTCTGCCTCGGCCGTGTGGGCTGAGGGAGGGAGAGAGAAAGTGAGAGTTAGTGACATAGTAGTGGTTCAGTATTGACCTGAACAGCCCTAAGTATAAGCCTTGTGACTGAGGAAGGCTTTGGCCATGGTGCCATGTGGTGTAGCATGCAGAGTCACAGCTCTGTCACAGTGCACGCTTACCCCATGGTGCCATGTGGTGTAGCATGCAGAGTCACAGCTCTGTCACAGTGCACGCTTACCCCATGGTGCCATGTGGTGCAGCGTGCAGAGTCACAGCTCTGTCACTGTGTGACAACTTAACTCTGCTGTTGAATGTGTAAAACCGGTTTATTATCCACCAGGTCTAGTGAAATAATTATAGAAACTATGCTTTCTGAAATATGCATGTCATACAATATATTTAAGATACCTTTGACCTTAAACGGTTTGTCTATTAAAAGTGGAGGTTCAGTGTGGAAGTGTGGGAACACAAGCACATGTCATTTACACAGCTGTGTAATGTTGTATAATATATCAATTAGCCTATATTCAATTTGTAGATTTTGCATTATATTTGTATACATTTATTTGAAAAAGATAGCTAAATTATTTTCACATGCTCTTTGTAAAAAAAAACCCACACATAAATAGAATTACACTTAAGTCTTAAGTCCAAATTATAAATTAAGTTTCAAGTTTCAAGTTTCAAGTAGTTTATTGGCACTTCACATATGTACAGGACATGCAGTGAGTGAAAAGCATTACGTCTGAGCCCCATCGGTAGTAACAGCTATAATTTATACGTATATATATACACAATATACGATCAGTACCACGTAAATCAATGTACTAAAATATACATCGTTACAGAGCATACTGAGACTAAACTAAATTAAATTAAATTAAATGTTAACAAATAATACTAATACTAATAAATAAATTACACAGATTAATGATTTCACTTTATTTTCATGTGTCAGCTATTTATAAATTAACTTGGCAAGGTTAACAGTGACCAATAATTGTTCTTACTATAAAAAGATTTAGTTTGGTGGCATTACCCCTCAATAATAAGTGGTTGTTATTGTAATGATCTTTTAGTAAGGGATGTGTCATTGAAGTGATGCACGTTATTTTAGTTATACACGTGTAATTATGTGTGCTTTACATGCTACTTTCATGTAAAAGTCCTTCCTGAAAGGGCTTCTCGAGCTCTTCCCACCCCTTGTCCTTCCTCTTATCTCCTGCTGCAGGAGTCTTCTGTGACTATAAGAGCAGGCCTGATGCCTGATATCCTCTCAGCTCTACTCCTGCTAACATGAAGCCCACGGGACCTTTGCTGCTGCTTCTCACTGGTAAGACTCTACATTTAGTGTTGATATCCACCAAGATGACATCAAGTGAGAAATGTATATAAAATGATGGATATGTCTTTCCTCAGACATTTTAGAAGTACTATAGTGACCCAAGGTTTTTTTAATGCATAATGTGGTTAGCAGCAGGCATGGCCAGTGCCCAGCTGCCCCGGGCCTTGTGGCAGTTTGGGGTGATGATCAACTGTGCCCAGCCGGGGACCAACGCCTTGCTCTACAATGACTATGGCTGCTGGTGTGGCTTCGGGGGGGGGGCCCGGCCGGTGGACGATGTGGACATGTAATGAGTAGCTGCTTCACTCACTTTCTACTCACCTTGAAGAAAAGTATTAATCCAACTAAAATGTCTGCCATTGACTGTGTTTTAGGTGTTGTAAGCTCCATGACCAGTGCTACAAGGCCAGCAGGCTGACCCCAGGCTGTACGGCCATCGCTGACCTGCCCTACATTCTGGTTTATGACCACACTTGTGACAATCAACAAGTCACCTGTTCAGGTAATGCTGAGAATGAAGGGAACTGCCACTTGCCTAACCTCACATTGTGTCGAAGATATGCATGTGGTTCAAATACACATATTTACCAAGGATCATGATGAGATGTTTACTATTGATCATGTGCATCCTGCCTCTCCAGCTTCCAATAACAAGTGCCAGGCTGCTGTCTGTGAATGTGATAGAGTCGGAGCCCATTGCTTTGCCCAGGCAAAATACAACCCTGAAAACAAGAATTTGGACCAGAAAGTCCACTGTGTCAAATGAGCTGGCAAAATTCTGACATTTCAGAAAATGAACATACAATTAAAAAGTGCTTGAGAAAGAAACACTGCAAAGATGTTACAATTTTATTTGTCTTATTCAAATCGAGTGGTAAATGTAAAAGCAGCCATTATGTTTTACAAAAAGAGAGAAAAGAATAAATGTAAAAAGTAAATAATTGACGTGAATATAATGGAGGGACACTGCTATATTTGGGATATTTGCCTCTAACTGGAATCCAAACCTGTTGGCAGATTTCACAACAACGCTTATCTGTGCCCTTGGATTTTTTTTCCATGCTACTTGGTCACTCCTCAAATATTCAGCAGTTCGGATGAGGGTCAAATCAGAAAAACAAATCCTCACACATTACATAGCAGGCACTATACAGAGACAATCACACATGGTACAGTCAAAGACTCATTTAAAATGAGTCTTAGCTCTACAGAATCTTATGTGACTGCGTGTTGGGTGGCTATGGTTACTGCTAGCTGTTTGCTCCTCATAGTTCACTACATGTATGATCTAGTGCTAGAACTCAAGGTCATAAAAGGTTATATCAATGTAAAAACTGAAGGTGCAGTGTGTAGGATTTAGTGGCGTCTGGCGATGAGGTTGCACTGCCAGACACCAGAGAACCCGCTCCCTGTGTAGATATAAAGGGTTCATTCGAAGGTAACCAAAAAAATATTCTTATTTACAAGGAAACATACATTTCTGCCAAATATAATATTAGTGTGCAGATATGTGACAAAATAAGACCAAAATTGACAACTTTTTGCAGAGAACTGCCCCCATTGGACCCTATTAACCATGCACAGTGACTTCAGCTGTGTTCTGTATACATTCGACAGACGGAAAGTGGTTCCTGCAGAGAGAGAGAGAGAGATTTTGGGACTATATGGGTTTGTACAGCAGAGTCGTTACATACTTCTTCTTGTATCGGTGAGTTGCACTGAGAACCATGACTCCATCCTGTAACACAAGCATATATAACAGTATTTTTCTGAATTCTGCCCACCTGCTTTTAGGAGGTACAGCACAAGACTATCAAAAACAAGAAAATATTACCTTGATAGAGAGTGCATACAGATGGTTGAGCATGACATGATTTGGCTCTGGAAGCAGAGTTGGGTCACACTGGAAACAGAAAGATGTCATGTTAATAAGCTATAGAAGTCATGGTGGAGACGAGGTAGAAACGGTATAGAGAGTACACCGCTAGGAATTTGCGGTACATGAATTTGTGGTACATTTGTGGTCCATGTACTTATTGTAAGTCACTTTGGACAAAAGCGTCTGCTAAGTGCCCTAAAAGTAAATGTAATGAATTTGGGCCAAACCGTTGAACCTGTATAGAGTACACACCATCCAGGCTTCTCTCAGAGTAATGGAATAGTGGCGCTGTGTCATCATGGCACATTTGAAAATAATAGGGCTGTTGAGACGCAACATATATAGTTGACGTCGTCATATTTTCCCCCTTGAATTTCTCCACTTGGTTAAAACACATATTTGACTTGAATATCGCTTTGAAAAATCACCAGAAAAACTGAGGTGTTTTTCTGTGTTTAATATAATGGGTTGGAATGCACGGCGGTGGGAGCCCCAAGGTTCTGAGCAGTGGGCGCTAGTGTTGGCAGTGCCAACACGGTGGTCGCATCAGAAACTAAACGCGGTCGGTACATTGTGGAAACTTTAGATGAAATTGCACTGCAGCAATAGCGCTGTTCAAGAGCATGTGAAGAAAAATGTGCACTAAATCTGGATGACGGAGTCACAGAAAAGGAAAAAAATAACATAGCTTCAAGTCCATTACCAGATTCAGCCGTTCAGTTAACGTTAGTTAGCAAGCATGTTTTTCTATATTTTGTCCTTGTTTAAACATTGACATACGGTGGTCCTTATCTTTAGCTAAAGCACCCAGCGTCATTTACCAAAACTAAATGTGTGTGTTTCCCTGCGGTCTAGCACCTTCTAGTGTCATACCGCGATATATACTGTAACCATGATCATTTTAATTTATACTGTGATATCACTTTTTCCATAGTGGAGACAAGTGATTCCACTAGGGAACCAACTTGAAGCCCCCACGACACGTACTGAGATGCTGGTGTCCTTGTTGAGCAGGACCTGCAGGAGGTGTGGGGGCAGGATAGGGGGGTGTTTGATCTTGTCTTCGGGCTTGAACAGATAGGAGTCCTGCTGGTAGGGGCCTGGCGGAGAGCTGGACAGGTCTGAAAAACAAACAAATGCTGTTACCACTGCATTACAAACTCATGTAAGAACAATTAGAAAATAAACATAATGACAATTATTTTACCACAGTGTTATCAGCATTATTCACAGTTTGGCCAATTATTGAATTACATTCAAATCAAATAATCGGGCATATCCATCCAGCAGTTCAATCCATTTTTCATTACATGCTAGATAGAGATAGATAGATAGATACTTTATTAATCCCCATGGGGAAATTTTTGAAATTTTTGCTAATATAATGTTTTAAGTTGGAAAGGCCAAGGATGGAATTTCACATAACACAAACTTAAAATGTTGCAACTAAATCCCGGACCACAGTATGACATCAGTGGACACACAGAAATAACAGACATCCATTAGCTATGCTGTCAAATCCCATAAGACCAAAATCTGGGGCCAGACAGGAGAAAACTAAACCTCTCTCGCTCACTCTTACTGTCTTTCAAACTCTCACAGTTTACCTACAGCATCATGAAGCAAGAAAGCGTGAAGAGTTTGGGACGAACCAGATATGTCTGCCGTTTCCTCTGAGTCGATGCGGAGAGCGTCAAACACCTCGAAGTCTGTCCTCTTGACCTCGATGGTGTTATTGATAGTCCCTGTCTTTGTTGTGGTCACAGCCTAGGGAGCAAGCCAGCGTGGATGTGGTGATGAATGTTAGTGATCTGGTCTCCAACTGACTTTACAACTGTCATTTTGAACAAGAAGCAGCAGATGCTTGTATCTAAGGTTGCTTAGTGTTTTTTTCATCCAGGGCCAAGTTAAGGAGCTTGCTTGACTGCAGACAGTGGGGGGTTAACTTACCCCAGCTGGGTCTAGTGTCCAGTTCCCATCCACACAAAACTTATACTGGTGTTCTCCCTCAGGCAAGTCCACAATGGCCACAAAGTTGCTGTGGCTGGCATTTGGATAAATAATATGTTATGTTACTTTATGTTTTACTTTTTACAAAAAAAAAACTAATACAAACAAATAAACTTTAAAACGCAAATTACCTTTTGTTGAGAGGGATTTTGGTTGCCCAATTGTTGAAAGAACCTGAAACAAAGACCTCTTTGGCCCCTCCTTTCCACGTAAAAACAGTAGGTCTGCGCTGTGCTGGATTTTTGGTGTTACTTTCCAGGTCTTGTTGCCAGGCCAGAAATTCTTGTGTCTCCTGTGGAGCCTAGAAAAAGGACAGCATAGTGTCTATGTGAAGGTAGGTTGGTTGCATACATTTGTATGTGTATGAATAAGACATACAAACATAGTCATACACTTCACTGATAACAATAAGTGAGCAATCACAATAAATGTAAAATCACAATACAATCTAAAGTAAAATATAAATAAAAACACAGTAGGCCTTAGACTACTACAGTGCATTTATATTTACAATATTTGCATACACGCGCATAATATTAATGGTATGAAAAGTACAGTGCTAATGTGTACAGTGACATGTGGAAATAAATTGTATAATGGACACCTTTGAGTCTTCTGCGTCATCTGTGCTGTCCATCAGAATGTTGGAGCGTGCCTCTTTCCCACCTTGCTGTCCATCTCGGTCTGACCTTTCACCCTGCGCCCCACTCCCGCGGTCGCTGTTGCTATTCCCCATCTTTGGTGACACAGGTCAGCCACAACAACAGCCTCAACAAACTACACAACTTAAAATCTTCGTTAGCCATACACTGAATTCAATAGGCGTTTGTTACCAATTGAAACGCTACTACCACTACTACAGACAACACGAAACGTTGTTTCCGTGTTTATATAAAATACAGACTTCTCAAGCGTAGCGTTGCAATGGCTATGACAATGCCTTGTAAATATGTGTCTTTAAGATTCAAGTTTAGGCTTACTTTCTTACCTCTTCTTTCTTTAAAAGTCGCAGTATACAATGAAACTCCTACGCCATGTTGCAACCTCACGGGAACCTTGTGCAAGTGTTCCGCTGGGCGACGCCCCGCCTCTTCCGCCTCCTCCGCCTCTCGCACCGCAGCGCCCAGTCCGCTGCCCTGCATCACCTACATCACCACCACCGCCACCACAACCTACAATGTCTTCTAGACGCTTCTTCTAGAAGCTGTCAAAACCTCTCACCATCTCACAGGTTACTCTGTTCGGACATCCTTACATTACGCATTCGCAATACAATATTTGTGAGCGAAAACATAGCCTACAGATTCTCATTGAAAATGTTACGAACTATACAAATTATCAGTAAAAACACGGCCTCTGGGGGCGTCGACGCAAAACTATTCGTTTTTATCTGTTGATGAATCTGTTTAGAAATAACCAGTAGGGGAATGACCGTGTGGTATAGGTCAAAGGTCAAAAACTAAATACAGTCATGTTAATGTTGTGGTTCACTTGGTAAGTGTAGACCCCCCTATTGGCAATTAGACAACATTTCTAATATCTGATCTTGACATATATGAATCGATACGGAGTGAGTGTCAGGGCGATTGGATTTCAAATGGCCACCATAACTTTACTTAAAATATTTATTAGCTTTTTGGGGCATGACACCCACCAACCTAATCTTACTTGAGATGTAACGTTGATGCCAAGTGTTATGACGTTGGTTTGGTTCAAATCAGACCAACAGCATAGGTTTTATGATTCATTTTGTGTTTTTATTGCCATTTCTCTCGAAGATACACCCACTTCCTGGTTTTGTGGCCTAAAACCCAGTACACCAATACACATCAGCTGTAGCAGCCATATTCTTTAACATTTCTTAACTCTAGATAACCTTCACTAAAGACAGTCTAGGACATCAAATAAAGGTGGTCTGCTTCCAATAGGATGCATTATTTAGGAGAATTAGGTAAAAGTATGTAGAGTAGAGCATAAGAACAGCAGGCCCAAGACTATAGGATCAAGTGAAACGGCAACAAAGCCTTTTAATAGCCGATTCATTTCCGATTTTTCAATGTAGCCAAAGTGCAACTTTTACCTATTGGTGGCCCTTGAGCTTTGTTTAAATAGGTATTTCATCTATTGGCACCAATGTCAATCAATGTGCAAAGTCACATAAAAAGCGAGCCAGGGGAACATGCCGAACTGAGAATGTGGAGGAAATAATAATACTAACAATAGGTGCTTGACACCTGAATGTAAACATGTGGGTGAGGTACTGTTAAATGCCAAGTTAGCAAACAAAGCTCATACCTGGCATCTGCTGGCAGCTGAAACAACATGCAGGAAATGAAAGGAGCTTCCCTGACCTCCATATATACACCCTCAAATATAATTGAGGTAACACCCACATGGGGATATATCCCCATGTGGGATATATCTCTACCTGCTACACTTTGCAATGGACTCTTTATTTAAACTATTGTCTACAGCGTGGTGATTGGGCCACATCACTCCTGTCCATTGTCATTCCAGCCATGCTGTTGATCCAACAACACAAGTTGGGGCCATCAATCATGCATTTCACAAAGGTGTGGGCCTACACCACAGTGTGCCCTGGACATTGTGGCCTCACACTCATCACACTATGGCTATTGTCCAAAAGAATTTTGGACAATTTTCCAATTTCCAATTTTCAAATAGAGTGGTTTTCCAATTTTCCTTGACCTCAATGGAAAACGTCATGGGGTCAAGGAAAGATGTGAAGGAGAATTCATTTGAAGAGAATCCGACTGCCCCTACACGAGGCTACGTAATGATGCCCCTACATGAGGCTACGTAATGATGCCCCTACACGAGGCTACGTAATGATGCCCCTACACGAGGCTACGTAATGATGCCCCTACACGAGGCTACGTAATGATGCAACAGCGGATGTTATGGACAGGGGTCAGCTGTGGTGAAACTACAATGTCTACTAATAGTGCATCATAGATACTTTCCCTGTGCGTTCTTATCCCCTCGTTTCATGCAGGATGTGCTTTCTTATCCCCTCGTTTCATGCAGGATGTATAAACGTGGACAACCTGGTGAAAAATATAACTTTGTTACCAAGGTTGGAATCTAAATAAGAAAAGTTCATGTAGGCTCCAGTCACATGAGAGAAAAGAGATGTTTGTCACATGGTTGCTCACCCCCCTGCCCACCCAAATATAAATCAACATGAATCCCAAATAGTATAATTGTATGAAAATAATAGTCGGTTACGTTGATCGTTTGTTTCCGTGGACGCTGAATGGTGGTCGCTTTGTTCCTACTGCAACCAACTGAGGGACGGCAAGATCTCCTTTACATTCACAAGGGATTGTCCAGTGTACCCTATGGGAGATAAGAAAGGAAGCATTGAATCACCTTTCCTTAGCATTTAGAGAATTCAAACAGCTCTAGACAGCTCTATCTGCTACTTAGAATCTACCAAAGAATAGTCTTCTACCCCTGCCTGGACCTTGAGCTGCTCAACGATCATCCATTTCAGCAGCGGGAATAGTTTACATTATATTTACATTTAGGGCATTTAGCAGATGCTTTTATCCAAAGCGACTTACAATAAGTACATTTGACATAAGAGGGTACAACATTTCATTGCAGCTAATACAGTAAGAAAGTCACCAGAACAAGTTTCAAGCATTTCAAGCTATTCATCTTATTAAACAGAAGAACACAAAATCTGTTTAAATGTAACTACTGACGAATGACTCAGTCACAGTATGCATACACACTGTATGAAGTG
>OMKI01058029.1:0-10991 GCA_900302315.1 Phycis blennoides | reverse complement strand
TGACCTGTAGGCATTGAGAAAGATTCCTGAACCTACACTTAAAGGGGTAGTTTGGAATTTTGGACAGAGGACCTCATTTCCAAGTCAGCCAGTGTGTTATTTATCATTGGAGACGTTTTCAACTAATTTCATTCAGTCCTTCTAGTTGCAGAGTTTGCTGGTGCTAGGCTAGCGCAAGTCAACGGTTTCTGCTAGCCTGGTTTCTGCTAGCCTGGTTTTATTTCTAATGTTAGAAATAAAACCAACCTTGCATGGCATTGCATTTTGAGGGACTTGTGTCTCAGGAGCAGCGTTATACTTCCTGGTAGTAGGCTACGGCAGCGGCGGACTGATATTAACTAATTAATTTGCCTCAGGTGTACTGTGGAGTGGGTAAGACTGTTTTTATTAGCAGGCTAGCAGAAACCGTTGACTTACGCTAGCCTAGCACCAGCAAACTCTATAACTAGAAGGACTGAATGAAATGGGTTGAAAACGTCTCCAATAATAAATAACACACTGGCTGACTTGGAAATTAGGTCCTATGTCCAAAATTCCAAACTACCCCTTTAAGGCGTGTTGCTTGTGGTGGTGTGCAGGTCGACTGGGCGGCCAACATCCGCGCCTCATGGGATTTCAGCGAGCGAGGGGCCCACGCGTGCCTGGAGGCCTTTCTCCAAGATGGTGAGATGTTTGAATGTGTGTTTGTTTTCTTAAATACCATGGTTAAATACCATCCTACAGTTACGTCTGGGCTTACCTAGCGATCATAAGTGAGCCTCCAACTGGGGAATAATCCTGGTTATTTACTTGGGCTGTAGTGTTTACAGTGTTTATTGGTTACACTCGGCGCACTGGCAATAAGGAAGCCTGGTTACGGGGAGCAGAGGGAATTGACAACGAAACCCGCTGACAAACGCAAACGGCACACTGTGATTCGCTGGCCCTGCTCCAAAATGGGGAGAATGGGGATGCCATGTATCCAAAACGGCCGCCCACTAAGTCCAGCAAAAACAATAGAGAATGAAATTAGCCCACAACAACAGTATATACAAAGAGTTTTCTAAAGAGACGACTGTAGATGTACATTTTTCAGCCTCAACTTTAGAACTGAGAACCACTGCAGTCAGACCCCATTTATAAAAGCTGGACAGCTCAGCTGTACCGTTAACTCAACAAGGTGATGCAAAACAGGGAACATATCAAATAAGAAAATGGAAAGGTCAACTCGGACCGCAACACGACATACACATAAATGTTTCTTTGTCAGTTCACCTACATTTCCCCCCTCTAAAACAGCCGTCTCCCCAGGTGTGTACAGGTACGAGAAAGAGTCCGGCCGGGCAGATTCCCCCAACACCAGTTGTCTGTCTCCCTACCTCCACTGGGGGCAGATCAGCCCACGCTGGTTATTATGGGATGCCAAAAGTGCCCGCTGCAGACCGCCGAAGTTCCAGCGCAAACTGTCCTGGAGGGATCTGGCTTACTGGCAGCTCACTCTGTTCCCGGACCTTCCCTGGGAGTCCCTGCGACCGGCTTACAAGGTAGGGAGCGGTGGTATGAGACACAGTGGATACGACTCAAGGTCATCATCCTCTTGTGGATGTATTGTACAGAAAGTCAATCATTAACAAGACACTACATGAAAATGCAAACAGCAGATGATGTATCATCTTCTGCTGATAAATTATACAAAAACATCTGAATAAATTTTTCGAAATGGATTTGGTTTAGTTTTAACCTTATAAAAATGACGGAGTACATAGGTGCGTACAAATTGTTGTAGTTCTAACCATTTGTATTGTATTGCTTATTTGTATCCTTTTATTGTTTGATTTGCACCGTTTGTGCCGCCCCTGCATGTGCCAATCTGGGGGTTAGTAAAGATATCCTATTACAGTGCTGTTCTCAGGTTGACCACCAGGGTGTGCTGTCTCCCCCCACAGGCTCTCCGGTGGAGCGGTGACGCGGGCCACCTGAAGGCCTGGCAGCGTGGCTGGACCGGTTACCCCCTGGTGGACAGCGCCATGAGGCAGCTGTGGCTGACCGGCTGGATGAACAACTACATGAGGCATGTGGTGGCGTCCTTCCTCATCGCTTACCTGCACCTGCCCTGGCAGGAGGGGTACCGCTGGTTCCAGGTGGGGCTCCCTCCCTCCCTCCCTCCCTCTCGCTCGCTCCCAAACGCAGATCAGTTCATTCTGGCCATTTGGTTAATGTGGGCTATGTTCCGACTGGGACTCTTATTCCCTTATTCACTATGAACAGTGACCCATACAGTGAACACTACATATGGGAACTTTGGACACTAATAATGCACTGGAAGTCCTGTGTCGTGTATTAGTCGAACGAACAAGCCCACGGGTTAAAGGTCACTCAGCTCATTCGCGTCATACCCATACGTGCCGAGCCGTCTCTGAATCAACAATGAAAAACGCTATGCATCTTAGGATATAGTGCGACTTTTGTAATGGCGCATTATACATTACACCACAAAATGGTGGACATCCTAAGTAGTGCACTATACAGGGAACAGGCGGGCAAAACGCAGCCCAGGAATGAGGGCTCCTTCTCAATGTTAAGTCAGTGGAGGTTGCAGCATGAGGGACTACAGAGTAATGCAGCTCTGAAACCCTTTGGGAGTGTCAGGGAGGACCTGTGTAACGCTGACGTGTGTGCAGGACACTCTGGTGGACGCCGACGTGGCCATCGACGCCATGATGTGGCAGAACGGGGGCATGTGTGGCTTGGACCACTGGAACTTTGTGATGCACCCCGTGGATGCGGCGTTGACCTGCGACCCCTCGGGCAGTTTTGTCAGGAAATGGTGTCCCGAACTGGCGCCGCTGCCCGATGACGTGATCCACAAGCCGTGGCGATGCCCCGCCTCCATACTGCGGCGTGCAGGTCGGCCGGCCCCCCCGACCACGGAGCCCATCCTAGATCTACTAGGATGGGCCGGAGGGACAATTGGGTTTTCTTAGCATTTCTGGACCTTTTGCGTGAATCTGTCCCTCACGGCTCGGCTTGTGCTTTGTTTCCCCCCCGGACGCAGGCGTGACCTTGGGGCTCACCTACCCTGAGCGCATCGCCACAGACCTGGAGGAGCGCCGGAGCCAATCCCTGCGGGACGTGGCGGCGGCGCGGAACGCGTTCTCCGACTACGTGGACCGGCGCAGCGGCTGTGACCTGGTCCCCCTGCCCCCCCGCCTGGTCTCGGAGGCCCTGGGCCCGGCGGGGGACGGCGGGGGGCGGTTCCTCATGCCCGTCATCACCCGCATGGAGTTCAAGCACCAGTGGGAGGATCCCGACGCGGACGCCGGGTCCAACCCCTACGATGCCGTGCTCAAGGGCTATGTCAGCCGCCGGCGCGACGAGACCATCGCCTTCCTCAACCGCACCGACTTCTCGGCCAGCGTGATGGAGGAGGGCGCGCGGCGGCGGGAGAGGCTGGACAGCGACATGCGGGTGCTAGAGGGACTCCCCCGGGCGCCCCCCCAGCGGGGGAGAGCCCGGAGAACTCCCGCGGCCAAAGACAAGTTCTCCACAGCACCCGGGGGTGCGTTGAACTCGCTGAGATGACTCAGGAGAGATGGGGGGGGGGGGGCTACTGGAGTGACTAGGGTGCTCGACTCCCAGCTGAAAAGGTTCTGGGTTCGATCCCCACCACCTACCTGCAGGCATCCTTGAGCAGGATAGCTTCTCCTTAATGACATGTAGGACTTAACAGGTCACTTTGAAAAGCGTCTGCCAAATCACTAAGGGTTAAGTAAGACATCCTTGAGACAGTTGATGGATGGAAACTAAGTAAGGGAGTTGACTTGCCATTGTGCCTGAGCTGCAACCTTCTCCAGTCCAACCTTACTTCAAAATACTCTGCTTTACATGTTTTGTCATCCGAATAAGAAGACTTTATTGAAAACATTTTCTTAGAATTGGCGCAGCACAAATTTTCCACGGACAAAAGATTCAATGTGTATTTATTCACCTTTTCACTCATTCATCTGAAAAAGGGTGGATAGTTTTTTTTAAGTGCAGTTGATTGTAACCCATAACAGATTGAATTGTGCTCACAGTCGCTGCAGTGAACACAGAGCCAACGTGCACACAATCCTCACATTCTGATCCAGGGTATGTGGCAAACGCAGACAACTTCATACCAGTGATAGAGATCATGGATAAATCAAAATATGAAATGTGTTTTTATTATTCAACCTTCTACCTAACATTACACAGTTTATAGATCAGTGCTAAATCATCACGGTAATGCTCAGGGTCCCCCCCCCCGACAAGGGACATCCAGTCTTACATGAAACGATTTAGTAACAAACAGAGAATTACACTCCAGTCTCTTCAGGGTTGGGGGGGATTGAGACCACAGGGCCAGAAAAACTACCACAGCTTCCCTGTTTGCACAATAGATTTGTCAGGAGAGCCGATGTAAGAATCAGTCCGCAACATTGGATTTGAGAGGATTTAACTTTTACCCGTTCCGCTGCAGAGCAGCAGACGGCTCGGTATGTACGCGTGTCTCCTCGCGGCGGTGACGGGGGGGGGGAAACGGTGTGGTTGTGCGGGACGGGCCAGGGAGAGCGAAGTCAGTCCTCGATGGATCGGATGTACCTCTCGTAGGCCTTCTCGTCCATCAGAGCATCCAGCTCTGCGGGCTCGTCGATGGACATCTTCATGAGCCAACCTGCGGGAATCAGAAAGAGTTGCATTGCCGGCTGAGTTTTCATCTGTAGGATTCGTGTGGCTGTGGTTTATGGTGCAGAAATACAAGATATGAAAAATATATCTTTTTTTTTTGTTTTACTACATTCGTGGGAAAGATGGGGCACACAGCGTGTGTAACTGAGCCAGTTCATTTTTAATAAAAACTGATTTTTTTTCAATGTGCTCGTGCCATCTACTGTCAGAATGAATGCTCCTGCTCTATACTAGGGTTTAATCCCGGGACCCGGGAATCCCGGGAAATCTGATCAAGACTATTTCCCGATTCCCGGGAAAGGTAATGACGGGAAACGGGAAAAAAAAAAAAAAAAAAAACCGCAATGAGTGCGCGTCTATTGTTGTCGTACGGTAACGTTGATGGAGGCGACGGTAACGTAGCCTACCGTAGTTCCAGTAATACAGGGTCATTAATGCCTACCTACCTCCGCTAATCATGTCTGCACCTGCGGCCAGCTTTGTATGGGGGCATTTTAAAAAACTAGAAAATGAACACGCTAAGTGTATGCTGTGTGAACGTGTAATCAAATGTTCCGGAGGGTCAACCAGCGGATTGCGCCGACATTTGGAATCTCGGCATGAGAAACACCCCAAAGCGGCAGATGTTAACCTACGTTGTTTATTATTTCAATTCGTTTTACATATACCTATGGCCTACATTGCTGTGGGTCGTTTTCTTTAATGTGTGTAAAAGAGAAATATGCCTGCCCTGCCCAATGAAGAAATATCTGATTAACTTCGAGTGATTATTCCCGTTTGCAGCCGCTTAAATCTCAACAGCCAAATAATGGATTTAGTTTAAGAGAATGGTTTAGGAATCATTCAATGTTTCGTTAGTTTTTTTTAATGGAGTTCTGTAAAATGTTGGTTTTATAAGGGTTGCCTAGCTTTTCAGAAGACAAGTCACGGACAAGCAGCACCTGGCATTTCATAATTAGCGCTGCAGCAGGTGTCACGCAGTAGCGTAGAAAACAACAACAACTAAAAACCCCCCAGCTGTTTCCCGGGACTCCCGGGAAATGGGTCGTCTTCGTGGATGGAAGATCTGATTCGTGTCATTTTCGGGAAAAATATGAAACCCTACTCTATACAGCAGGGTCAAGCTATATTCAAACTCAAAGCCATATTCAGTCTATAACACATGACAAGTTCTACGTTTCCCTGTGTTTTTTTATGAAAGTGAAATAGCCATCTCTTACCATCTGTGTAGCAGGATTTGTTGACCAGACCGGGCTTATCAGCCAGCAGTGCGTTTATCTCCACAACTTCTCCAGTGAGAGGAGAGAACAGCTCACTGGCTGCCTTCACGCTTTCAAGGGCACCAAACTCATCTGAGGAACGAGACACGTCGTTACAAACTGAAGGTCTTCGTTTGGACGTTGGGTTATATCACAATGTGTATACTAGAACAGTTATAATAATAAAGCAATATTGGCTTTCAACACAAGCGTGTTTAAGGAATGGCGCCGCTCATTATTTTAACATTTTACATGATAGCACACATTGTAAAAGGTCCCATGTTTTCGGCGGATCAAACACATGTCATGCCAGTAAAACTTGTATTACATTAGCTCACAACCAGTCGGTCTCTATTGACGTCTTCCCACCTTGTTGGGCTAGCTTGGTGCCCACCTCGGGCAGTCCACAGTAAACTACATCCCCCAGAGCCTCCTGCGAACGGAACAACACACAGTCACCATCTCCTGGGTGGGCTCCGCACGTGTGGACCAGGGCTGCGTTCAAGAACAGTACCTGTGCAAAGTTACTGATTCCGACGGTTCCTAAACCATTCTCTTCTACTCTGATCCATTCGTGCTTGTCTGTGAATTTCAGCGCTGAAGGATAACATAACGTCAGTTTACATGGAACACAACTCGGTTATGATTTCAATGTATGTTGTAACAAAAATGCACATTGGACTTTCAGGGATACCGCTCCCACGAAACATGCAAGCAACTATTTGTCCCGCAGCGGTGACTCCAGTGACATTTCCCTTAGCTAGTTCTGCTACACGCGTTGCTGTTTCGCAATGACGTCCGGGCAAATACCTGCAGACAGCCGGCTAGATGTGGCGAGAGCACGTTGAAAATACGATAAAGATGTAAGCAGTCGTGGACTGTGTTGAACCGAAGGTGCAATCAAAGGCAACACGGATGAAAAGTTGGAAGACAGGCAGCGGAAGAGCCCACGCGCAGCCATTTTTTTGTCGCGGTGTGATGAGGAAGTCAACAACAACGCGTCGCTTACAACCCGTCACGGATCTTTGCAGGCGCAGGCGCTTGTTTTGTTGCCGGGATATGTTGCGATGGGCGGATATCATTTGGTTTTATGTTTTCTGCAAGCTTTCTGTAGGCCGCTTTCTGTATGCCCGCCTTGCGCCGTAGACCCTTTGGTCATCATCAAATGACCACACCTAAACAAGATAAGAACCCGGTCTGAAATTAATACAAAATATATCATACGATATGTTATAATTTAACATACAAAACGCTATATAAGGCTATATATACTTTAAGTATTTGCTTAAGACTTAAAGTCTATTTCGTGTTGTGCTTCAATAACCTTATTTATTTTTAAGTGGGCCTATGTCGCCACCGCGTGGTAGATCTGAGAGATGATTCATAACAATCTGAACAAGATATCGCTCCCTGCGGAATCAGCTGTTTACATTTCAGTCATTGCTCACCACTGTTTTCCAGCTCCCACTGTATCTTCTTTATAAATGTTCGAGCTATCCACCCGATAATAACAGATATAATTTTACTTTACAGACGACTCATTGGTTAATATTTAATTTATCCTTAATGGAGTCTATCAAATACTTTGTTCCTTAAAGCACACGAAGAATAACCATGCAGCACTTCTGGTAATTCTCATTCTCCAACCAACTCATTGAAATCATTTATTTAGTAACATTTTTATTCATAGAAAAACAACAGAATACATGAATAAGGGAACAACCTCACACCTGGGATTTCTTATATTGCTCAAAATTGCATCAGCGAAGGAAATGGCATGTTTCTGAAATGTTGGAAGAAAAAACTAAAATATATTCAGTTATGTGTTTTACACAAAAAATTGGATTTGTCTTGTTCGGGGTTCACAACAACCAAGCCGTGGAACAAACTAAGATTTCCGAGTGAAAACGAGTCTGCTCCGCTCACCCGGGCTAAAAGCTACAAACATAAATAACACGTCATTTTGGCTTTTATAATACAAAGCGGCAAGAGTCAGTCCAGTGTCCATTTTGTCCTCATTTGCTTCTTAAAATGAAAAATAAAACGATACAAATAAAACAACAATGTTTTAAACGACAACAACACCAACATCAACAACAACACAGTTCAGAAGAAAGGCTAGGGAAGAACTGGGAGCTAAAAGGGGGAACCCTGTGTGTGTAAACGGTTGAACACTCCCCCCACCCCGTTCTCAGCCCCCCTCCCTTCCTTGTGATCGGTCCACAGCGGATTCGTGGTAATGGTTTGCCGAGTGGCTTGTAACAGGTCACTCGTCTCTGTAATGTCAATTTCCTGCCAGTAGGTGGTGGTGTTGAGTGCTGGATGGGTTGAGAGACGCGGAATAGGTCGGTAGCGGTGGTACTGGTGGTACACGGCAGGCAGCCAGAGGGGTCTTTTTGAAAGTCTGTAAAGTTCTCTCTCCATGCTTCTCTCCCTCTCTCTCTCTCTCTTAACTGCTCGGAGGAAGCAAACCAGGAAGTTGTTTCACAGGCAAGATCATGTGCAACGGTCGACACACACACACACACACACACACACACACACACACTAGGTGGTTCGCTCCTCTCCATCCGTCTCCTGCTTGGTTCTCCTCAGGTTGCTCTTCATCTTCACAAACTCGGGGGTGTTCTCCTGCTCTTCCTCGTTCTTCTGCTGATCAAGATCCAGCTACAAAGGAGCAGACAGGGGGTCAGCCCAGTGGAACAGCGTGTGTGTGTGTGTGTGTGTGTGTGTGTGTGTGTGTGTGTGTGTGTGTGTGTGTGTGTGTGTGTGTGTGTGTGTGTACCTGTTCCAGCTTCTGTTGCCTCTTCATCAGCTCTACCTCCAGGTCGCTCTTCTTTTTGTGCGCCTCCTGCTCCTCTTTCTGGGCCTTGAGGACCTGCTCCCTCTTCCTCTTCTCCAGGACCTTCTGGAGCTCTGGTTTGTTCTGCGGTGCCAGACCCCTGTTGAGATGCCATCAAATGTGAACATGTTTTCCCCAAACCAAAAACTTCATGACACCATTATAGCACACCCATCTCCTAATAATATAAACTTATACCCACAAATATTGTTTTATGTTAATAATTCTGATACACAATGAAAATTTTAATGAAACCTGAGAACGTCTGTACAGAACTGTACTTTCAAGACATTTTTACTGCGAATGTTTTCCTTTTGGATCACAGGAAACCAAAAAGCCCATAAGACTTGAGAGTAGAAGAGAGTAAGATTTTTTTAAGTAAACTAACCTCTCTCTGCTCCCTCCCTCCCCTACATTAGCAAAACTCAATTTGATAATAACCTCGATGGAGATACAAAAACACGCACAAGAATAAATGTATCCATACAGAATATCACTGGGCTAACACTGAAACCATTGAAAGGTTTGCACGGCAACAGGAAGGAGGAGAGACTTCATCCCACTGTCCAAATTTGGGGGATTTTGACAAAACGGTGACTCCTGCGTTCTGACTGCTTTCCAGAACCGGCCGCTCATCGCTCGCCTGTCAGCGAGCGGTCAGACCTGCCGGCCGGCGCCACGCCGCCATTCCCGCCTCCCGACAGACCGCAACGCCTCCCCACCACCGAGGAAGCGGGCGGCTCTACTGGACTCTACTGTAGAGTCCAGACGGTTACATAACGGAGCACGCGGTGAGCGTTGGTGCCGCGGTGCATGTGGGGGCTGCTGCTTCGTGTTGTGGAGATGCGGGCCAGAGGGTGACCGCTAACGGGCCGGAGGAGGGTGACCGCTAACGGGCCGGAGGAGGGTGACCGCTAACGGGCCGGAGGAGGGTGACCGCTAACGGGCCGGAGGAGGGTGACCGCTAACGGGCCGGAGGAGGGTGACCGCTAACGGGCCGGAGGAGGGTGACCGCTAACGGGCCGGAGGAGGGTGACCGCTAACGGGCCGGAGGAGGGTGACCGCTAACGGGCCGGAGGAGGGTGACCGCTAACGGGCCGGAGGAGGGTGACCGCTAACGGGCCGGAGGAGGGTGACCGCTAACGGGCCGGAGGAGGGTGACCGCTAACGGGCCGGAGGAGGGTGACCGCTAACGGGCCGGAGGAGGGTGACCGCTAACGGGCCGGAGGAGGGTGACCGCTAACGGGCCGGAGGAGGGTGACCGCTAACGGGCCGGAGGAGGGTGACCGCTAACGGGCCGGAGGAGGGTGACCGCTAACGGGCCGGAGGAGGGTGACCGCTAACGGGCCGCACTCATAACAGGGTGTTATGAGTGCATGGTGTTATGAAAGCATTCTGAATGTCAGCTCATGGGGAGGGGGAGGGGTCAAAGGTCGACCACAGGAACACAATAGAGCCCGACTGGAGATTCTCGCCTGTTCCTCTCGCTCCCTCTCTCTCCACTGGCATGATTGCGTAATCACACATGCGCACACATATGCGCACACACATGCACGCACACATGCACGCACACACACACCCACCCTTGAGCGACTAGTTATCTAATAGCCCCTGCCTACATGATATGCATTCGTGCTGATCCATAATCACAGCCTCATGATGCTTCTGTCGTAATAGGTTGCGTAACACACCCTCCTCCGTGTGTCCTACGCCCGCGCCCTGGACACGTTTTCAGCAGGCATGCTTGCTGTGTAGGACGTGAGTGTGCGTGTGTGTAGGATGGCTCATCACACAGCATGGGTAGCAGAGAGAGATTGAGCCGGAGAGGGAAGGAGGGAGGGAGGGAGGGATAGAGAGATGGAGAGAGAGCGCGCAGGAGAGGAAGATACCCTCATGTTGTTATCTTGATTACATAACACTTTTTTCCCTTCTCTTCCTTCCACCCCGCCCCCCCACCCAGTCTTTTGTTGGCCAGCTCACTCTCATCACGGTGACTAATGCCCCTGGAAGAGGCCTCTGTTCACCACCACACCCAGCCGGTCCAAACCCAAGCAAACAGCACAGACCCACACTGAGCACACATGTCCTGCAGCGTGTGCAGCGTGTGCATGCACTTGTGCCCGTCCTGTGCATTGTGTACCCCCCCCCCCCCCCCCCCCCCCCCCCCCCCCCCCCCCAAAAAACACCCAAAAAAAAATTTT